>PISX010005220.1:0-101990 GCA_004024625.1 Mellivora capensis | reverse complement strand
AGGGTACAGATGGCCCTTCTTTTCACCACATCTGTATCTTTGGGGTAAATACCCAGTAGCACAATTGCAGGGTCATAGGGAAGCTCTATTTTTAACTTCTTGAGGAGCCTCCACACTGTTCTCCAGAGTGGCTGCACCAACTTGCATTCCCACCAACAGTGTAAGAGGGTTCCCCTTTCTCCACATCCTCTCCAACACACGTTGTTTCCTGTCTTTCTAATTTTGGCCATTCTAACTGGTGTGAGGTGGTATCTCAATGTGGTTTTAATTTAAATCTCCCTGATGGCTAGTGATGATGAACATTTTTTCATGTGTCTGATGGCCATTTGTATGTCTTCATTGGAGAAACGTCTGTTCATATCTTCTGCCCATTTTTTGATGTGATTATCTGTTTTGCATGTGTTGAGTTTGAGAAGTTCTTTATAGATCCTGGATATCAACCTTTTGTCTGTACTGTGCACTCCTTAATCCCCGTTAGTCATTTAACCCCTTCCCCCATCTACCTCCTCTCCAGTAACCTTCAGTTTGTTCTCTATAGTTAAGAGTCTCTTTCTTGGTCTGCCTCTCTTTTTCTTCCCCCCATGTTCATTTGTTTTGTTTCTTAAATTCCCCATATGAGTGAAATCATATGGCATTTGTCTTTCTCAGACTGACCTATTTTGCTTAGCGTTATACCCTCTAACTCCACCCATGTCACTGCAAATGGCAAGATTTCATTCTTTGTTATGGCCAAATAATATTCTATTATATGGCATATATATATGTATATACATATATATATATACATATATATATATATCTTTTCATGTGTCTGTTGGCCATTTGTCTATCTTCTCTGGAGAAATATCTGTTCATGTCTTCTGCCCATTTTTTAAGTGGATATTTGGGTTTTTGAGTGTTGAGTTTGGTAAGTTCCTTATATATTTTGGATACTAGCCCTTTATCAGATACGTTATTTGCAAATATGCTCTCTCATTCCGTAGGCTGTCTTTTAGTTCTGTTAATTGTTTCTTTCACTGTGCTGAAGTTTTTATTTTGATGAAGTCCCAGTAGTTTATTTTTGCTTTTGTTTCCCTTATCTCAGGAGACCTGTCTAGTAAGATGATGTTATGGCTGATGTCAAAAAGCTTACTGCCTGAGTTTTTCTCTAGGATTTTAATGGTTTCCTGTCTCACATTTAGGTCTCTCATTCATTTTGAATTTATTTTTCGGTATGGTGTAAGGAAGTGGTCCAGTTTCATTCTTTTGCATGTTGCTGTCCAGTTTTTCCAACACCATTTGTTGAAGAGACTGTCTTTTTTCCATTGGATATTCTTTCTTCTTTTGTTGAAGATTTGAACTCTTTATAAATTCTAGATTAAGTC
This sequence comes from Mellivora capensis, assembly GCA_004024625.1. Lineage (NCBI taxonomy): Eukaryota > Metazoa > Chordata > Mammalia > Carnivora > Mustelidae > Mellivora > Mellivora capensis. Next base: position 100,626 of record PISX010005220.1, on the reverse strand, counting down.
CCTGTTGGATGTGTGGTTTGCAAATACTTTCTCCTAATTTGAAGCTCAGCTTCTCATCCTCTTAACATAGTCAAAGAGCAAAGATTTCGGTTTTGATGAGGTCTAGATTATCAAATTTTCCTTTTATAGATCATGCTTTTGTTACCAAGTCTAGGAATTCTTCACCTATTCCTTTGTCCAGTCAAGCAATGAGGGATATTTGTATTGTTTCCAGTTTAGGGCTATCAATAAAACTTTCTTAAATCACTTTACATATAAACCCGTGATGCATTTTGAGTTAATTTTTGCATAACATATGAGGTGTCAGTCAAGGTAACTCTTATTTTATATTTTTGGCTACAGATTTTCAGTTGCTTTGCACCATTCATTCATTTATTGAAAAGGCTATTCTTCCTCCACTGAAATGCCTTTTCACCTCAATCAGAAATCAGTTGGGCGTATAGGTGTGGGTCAATTTCTGCTTTCTCTATTCTGTTCCATTGATCTACTTCACTGAGTGTGTCCTCATTGATCATCTCCATTAGTCTCTCATATCAAGGTAAGGTGTCATGGTTCCAGTTTCACTGACATAGCTGCTGAGGCTCAAAGGGTGTCAATGATATGCTACTGGCCGAATGACCAGTAAAGAAGGGATATTCTGTTCTCGTGCTTATCCCATGCTCATTCTGCAGCCTGTAAGTGCCTACTGTCCTCTGAAATCTCACTAAATCCTTCCTTTAATAATGAGACAACACTTTCAAACTCAATTTACAATTTGATACCAAAATCAGGCAAGGACACTACAAGGAAAGAAAATTATAGACCAATAGACCAATATCCCTGATGTACATAGATGCCAAAATTTTCAGCAAATACTAGCAAATAGAAATCAACAGCACATTAAAAGGATCATGCACCATGATCAAGTGGAATCTACCCCTGGGGTGCAAGGATGGCTCACCATAATGCAAATCAATAAATGGGATATACCACATTAATGAAATAAAGGGTTAAAATCATATGATTATCTCAACAGTTGCAGAAAAAAATTTGATAAAATTCAATATCTTTTCAAGAGAAAAAAAAATCTCAACAAATTAGGTATAGAAAGAATGTCCCTCAACATAATAAAGGCCATATATGACAAGTCCACAGCTAACATCATACTGAATGATGAAAAGTTGAAAGCTTTTTTTCTGAGATCAAGAACAAGACAAGGATGCCCACTCTCTTGCTATAGGATCTCATTTATTTTTGGGATCTAAAACACTCAAACTCACAGAACCAGGGAGTAGAACGGTGGTGGCCAGGGATTCAGAGAGGTGGTGGGAATGAGGAGAGGTTCATTCAAAGGATACAAATTTCCAGTAATAAGATGAACAAGTACTGGAGATCTAATTACAGCATGGTGACTACACTGCATTGTTTACTTAGCATTTGTTAAGAGAGTAGATATCAAGTCTTCTTACCACAAAAGAGCTAACTATGTAAACGGATAGACATGTGAGTTAACTTGATAGTGATAATCACTTCCCAAAGTATATGAAGATTACCTCCTCCTGCTTTAAAAATCCCAGTGTGTAGCCTAAATATATACAATTTTCTTTGCCAATAATACTTCAGTAAAGTTGGGGGGGAAGAAAACACTCAAATTTCAGAAAGGACAATGTACCGCCATCAGCTGTGAACACCAAGTGTGCATGGTTCCATGTTTGCTAACGTCTGAGAAGAAGTCACCAAACAATCCTCACTCTAGTTCTAGCTGCTTGCTCGTTGTTCCAAACACATTCAGATATTTTTACAGAATCAGAGACCTCAGCATTCCCCATTTTAATGAGTCGGGTATCCAGACAGCTGTGGTAAGCAGTCTTCTGTCAGTAAGCACTGTGCATGGGACAAAGCATAGTATGTTCAGCGTAAGCCCCTTTCCCAAGTTCCCATGGAAAAGCTCTGAGAATCCAGGGAGCTGCCCCTGTTCATGGGGTGTTACATGGATAAATCAGCATAAACCACAGCTATTTCAGCGGCGATCAATACTGACTATGCAGACAGCTGGAAGGAAGAGATCCACGGGCTGAGATTTATTTTCTTCTGCATCTCCCTTGGTAAAGTCTGAAAACAAAGCATGGGCTATTTTCACCCTAAGGAGGAACAGGGAACACATGAGAACATTTTCTTTTTCATCGCTCAATTCCAGTGGCAGTTGGTTTAAATCATACTTTGCCTTTGATTAATGCTATTTTCCGTTTGGAAATATTGGCTTAACTTTGTTCTTTTGATTAAGTAAGAAGACAGGAGATCTGAATAATTCCTAAAGTAGCTCTGAAATTATTCTATGAGTAGATAACACAATCTAAAACCAAGAAACTTACTGTGAAAAAAAAAAAAAAGAAACCCTGTGTTTTACCTGAATTATAAATGGAAAAACAATTAGTGACTTACAGATTGTCTTAGTCTAGACATTAGCCAGGGTTCTCTGGCTTATCTACACTTTTAAGTTTCCTGAAGCAGGACATGAAAAATGAATGCTGGTCATACATTGTGCATTCTAACCTTGGAATGTTTGTAAACCTGTGCAAAATGAGGGCTTCACATGTTTACTTTTGCATTCTGAAAACAGTCAATGTATGAAGTGTTTAAAGCGAATTTGGTTGGAGTGATGTAGGTGTTACAATTCAGAAATTCCTGCAAGATTCCTTCTTGAATTACCTCGCAGTCCCTAATTTGTACCCTGAAGCCCGATGATTTCAAGCTGGCCAGGGTGGTGAAGCCATCTTACTGTAATGAACAGCCAACCATGAAGTGTGGCTCAGTATGAGCCCTGGACCTCCATTTCTCATGCCACTTTGAAATTTTCTGCAAGTCTGATTTTATGATCTGAGATATATTCCAGATTTTTGGTTTTGAAGTAAACGTCCTTATAGCTTTACAGAGAACACTGCCAAGAAACTGGGCTCTAATGAAATGTCATCCTTAGGGGCCAGTCTTGCTTTGGGAAATGTCCACTGAAAGGATGCGCTCGGAGGAATTCAGACATCTTTCCATCTCTGGATCCTGTCCAACTTGCAGACAGGCCCATTTGGCACTGGTCATACTCCAGCTTTCCCACAAGGCCCTGGAAGGGTTCCAGGATCTCATTTAGGCTCTACCTCTGCATATGGATCTGAGCATCAGAAAGGAGTCATGGAGGAAACCAGCCTCAGGCACCAGTCACAGAAGAGACCTTGAGGAGGTATAAAGGGACGAGTGTGTTCACCATAGTGGTTTACCCAGTGATCTGGGAAGTCATACTGAGGCCGAGACCTCTGCTCTGGAGCCCAGGGAGAGAGGAGCCAGATGTTAAGCAGGGCCCTCTCAGGTGCTGGTGTCCAGGGACCTCTAGCTCCCCGTGTCCTACACCAAAGGAAGGCGATTCCCAAAGAAAAAGGAGAAATACAGTATGTGTGTCTGTGTGCACAAACCACAAAAGAAATTCATAGAGAGAGAGGGTAGGATTGTTTTTCAAGAGCCAAGGAGCCAATCAATGAAAGGAAACCTGAGTTTTAATTCTCTGACACCAATCTCTGTTTATGACCTTTAGCAAATCTTTGATGTGAACTTTGCCTCAGTTTCCCTGTCTTTACGGCGAAGACCCTGGATGAGGCAGTCCCCTAAGTCACTTCTAGTTCTTTGATTTATACAGGCTTAAGAACAATGTAGAGGGTCACAGTTCTAATTATCATTCCAGTTACAAATCATCTGCAATCAATAGATCACCACAAATAGAAATGATGTAAGTGGTACAGATGTGAATCCAAAACATATATGCACTTTCCTTTCAAGAAAGGTGAATTGTAGCTCTCGAGCCTTCTCTGTCTATGGGGCATGACCCTTCTTTCACAGAACAAGAGGAGTTGCAAATATAGGTGAAAAGATGAGGACACAATAAAGATGCGGTTCATAATTTGAAAATATGAAGGTACTACCAAATCAATGGAAAAACTTGAATACCCCAGAAAATGAGCAGAAGATATGAATAGGGCAGTTACCAAAGATGCAAAGGGCCAATTAACACATAAAATTTTAATATTAATTGCTATCATGTAATGTTAATTGATAAAATAGTATACACTTATGTTGTCAATGGAATTAATCAGTCAAACGCTGGTAGAACTGTAAATGAGTTTTGTTTTCAATTCTCTGAGAAAAATTAAGCAGCAGAAAGCAAGAGCTTTAATTGTAGTAAGTCCTTTGATTCAGAAATTGTTTCTCAAAATATATTCAGGGACAATAATCAGAAATGTGCATAAAATTCATGTAGTAAAATTCATGGAAGCACTGTTTACAATAATAAAATACTTTTTAAATTTAAATAATTAAATTTATTTTGACATATCCAGATGCTGTCATTAAAACCTTCGCTTTTGGAAAACATTTAATTATATTGAAAACGCTACAAATGTAAAATGAAAACATAAGGGCATATAGCATGATCCCAATTCTGTAACTGCAAAAATAAAAACTAATATGTAGTTTCATTTTGTTTTATTTTACTTTGTTTTTCAAATTCCCAACAATAATATGCACTACTTTTATAATCTTAAAAATAAATGTTATTTTTAAGTGAATCAATATTGAAAAACCCTGTAGTAAGATCTACGCCATCTCAACATGCACCTATTGTATCCTCTCTTAGGCGTAGGTTCAACAAAAATACATACATGTGTTCACCAAACTTCATATCCTACAACATTCATAGCAGTGCTATTTATAATATCCCAATGCTGGAAACTGTTCAGTGCCCACTTCTAATAGAATACATTTATAAATTGCGGTATGTTCCCACAGCGGAGCACCATAAGCAATGAGAATGGATGGTGTACAACTACATGCAATGATACAGATGAACCTGACAAGTATCACGTTAAAGTACAAGAAGGAAGTGAAAAAGAAAAGGGCCATGTTCTATGAGTCCATTTATCTAAAGCACAGAATTGGGTCAAATTAATGATGTTAATTTGTTACCTGGGGAGGCATTAGGGCAGAGGGCCCAAGGGTGTCTGGGGCGCAGTCTTGAGGGTATCTCCATCTGGCCATGTGCAGTCCACGAAAATCCATCCAGCTCTATAGCTCTGTGCTCTTTTCCGTATGTTTATTATACTTCAGTGAAATATTTAAGAATATATTAATTAAATATTTAGCTACCGTGATGGGGTAGTGAGAAAGATGGGAGGAAGAAGAAAGCAGCAAAATGAGACCAGGTATGTCTTCTGGGTGCCTGAGAGAATCCTTTTCCTACTTTTCCAAGGGAAGGAAGGAGAGGTTAGGGTAGGGGTGTGGGAGGGGGTAGAACGATTCAACATTATCCTGCAGTTTGCACAAGAGCCTTGGCTAATGGCCCTACCGAGCCCTCTGCCACACTCCTCTCCCCTAGCTCACACCACTTCACTGACACTCATTTTCCCCTTGCCAGTCCCTTCCTCTGGAAGACTTGTTTTTCCAAATCTGTACTTGGCTCACTCCTTTCGAATCCTTGTCCACGCATCACTTTCTCCGAAGGACCATTCATGGACCACTTATTTAAAATAAATAGCCTCACTTCAGCCGTACACTCATCCATGGGTCCTGCTTTATCTGACCTCAGAAGACACATTGCTATGCGTAGTTAGATTACACTCACGCGTGCAGTAGAAGATACAAAGATAGACAGAGATACACAGGTGTAGGTGTAAGCAGAAACAGAGACAAAGACATTTGGTTGTTCCACTAGAATGTAAGCTTCACAAAGCCAGAACTTTGTCTTGTTGCATCTCTCTTTCTCCGATGCCTTGAATAGGTCCCCAAACATCTAAGTGCTCAATAAATACACGTGGAAGGAATATGGTTCCCTTTGGCCCCATTTTTCATACATGTGGCCACACGTACGAAGGTGCCAATGGCCCACCAGCAGAAGGGCCCTTTCTTGGTGACCATTCTGCGCATCTTTCTCTTCATGGCAGCCCAACACTGTCCTGAGCAAAGGGTGAGGCCATGGTGGCAGCTTCCCAGGATAATTGGAAACAGATTCAGCAAACTGCACACTTTGGAGTTCGGAAAGCCGTTGTTTGGAGAACGGTTGAATCCTAAGGGCCTTTGTTTCTTGTTGAGCAATCTGAGCTGCCAGGCACATTTCATGTGAAGGGTCAGCACCATGCTTTTCGAGAACTCCGCTTGAGAAAGAGCAGATGAACAAAGGTCAAGACAATTTGAGTCCACATGGACCTCTTTAGTACAGGGAACTGATGTAAAATGTTGTGAAGTGTTCTCACGGGTTTGCGTGCCGTCGGGATTCAAAAATTCCCAGAGTGTTTGGTTCACATGTGATTTCCTCACTTTCATATTGAATTGCAGCAGGTCAAAGGCAGCAGCTGGAGGCCCTTGTTGCAGCTGACCTGGCTCCACTGGTCTGTCCCAATCTGTCCCAACCTATAGGTTGACTTTGTGGCTCAAGGCAGATTTTATAAGCATTCTCTTTTGTAGAGGTGGGATCTGAAGATCACAAGTGGTGGATGTCACTTGCTGGTGTCATCTCTATTTAGGACAGTTGTTCCATGTGGCCAGGTGCAATTTTTTTGGTTATCGCCTATTGAGAACAGATGGTTGGTAAATGGTACAGTTGAAACTCAAGCCTTTCCATTTTAGGATAACAGTAAAGTTCTGCATATTTTGTCTTTATAAATGTTTTTCCTTTTCTTAGTTACTCTCTCCTTCTACTTCACAGACAGTTCTTAGACTTTGTGTGTTTATATTTGAGAGTAATCAATCAAAATGAGGTCATTTAGGATACGCCCTATCAGTTATAACTGATTCCTTCATTAAAACAGAAAATTTGGGGGTGGCTCAAATTTTGAGCCTGGGTGGCTCAGTGGGTTAACGCCTCTGCCTTCAGCTCAGGTCATGATCCCAGGGTCCTGGGATCAAGCCCCACATCGAGCTCTCTGCTCAGCAGGGAGCCTGCTTCCCCCCCACCCCCACCTGCCTCTCTGCCTACTTGTGATCTCTGTCAAATAAATAAATAAAATCTTAAAAAAAAAGAAAATTTGGGGGCGTCTGAGTGGCACAGTTGACTGAGCGTCCAGCTCTTGGTTTCGGCTTAGGTTGTGATCTCAGGGCTATGTGAGGGAGTTCTGTGTCAGGCTCTGTGCTTGGTGTGGAGTCTGCTTGAGATTCTCTCTCCAGCTCCCTCTGCCCCTCCTGCTCATGCTCTCTCTCTCTGTCTCTTAGATAAATAAATAAATCTGAAATAAAGAGAAAGAAAGAAAGAAGAAAAGGAAGGAAGGAAGGAAGGAAGGAAGGAAGGAAGGAAGGAAGGAAGGAAGGAAAAGAAAAGGAAATTTGAACATAGACACTTAGGGAAAACACCATGCGAACATGAAAATGGCCATCCTTTAGCCAAGGACAGCAGCCTGAAACAGAACTCTAGCTACAGCCTCCAGAAGAAGCCAAGCTCTCTGAGTCCTGGCCTCTGGATCTGAGAGACAATACATTTCTGTTGTTTCAGCCACTCAGTTCGCAGGACCTACTAAACTAATGGATAGTGTGAGCAATTTGGGATGACTACCGGAAGCCAGGCCCTTGATCCTAGAGCCCACCAGGTTGGCTGGGTCCCATTTGCCCATCTCATGCAGGTCAGCTTGCTCCCTGGACAGGCTCTGCTGCTCACCAGCCCCACCCGGCTTTTCAGAGTCTCCTTCTCCCTGTGTTGCGCTCCTGAGGCTGTGTGCGGTCTGTCTTGCTCCTGATGGCCTGTGCCTCACTCCCACCGCCTTCCTGACCTGGCCAGATCTGGGCACATTCCCGCTTGGACTCTAGCTTGCCTCAGGCAACTCCCTGGCTTCTGCTGCTCATGGTCCCCGATTTTCCATTGTGGCCTCATCTCTCCCATATTTCCGAGCACAGTGCGAGGAGTTGTGCAGGCTGGGGACACAGGGAGAAGTCGCAGAGCTGAGCTGAGGAACTGATGGACATTATCGCTTATCACACGAAGCACCCAGTCGAACCGGATCAGAGTTCTTTGCTCATTACCGTGTTTTGTTCTGTCCTCACCTACAGAGCCACGGCGCTGTGGTAACCGCTTAGCACCTTGTACAGAATATTCGGATGAAGAATATTCAGCTTCTAAACTTATTCCCTGAGGCCAGATCCTGTTCTTGAGAAAAATGATGAATTCAGGATGTTGTTATCTATGAGTTTTACCCCACTAAATCGGATCTTTTTATTATGTTGAGGAAGCTGGAAATGAATGAACAAGGACATGTCTGTTCCTACTTAGAGCTGGATGGTTGGGCTCTATAAAACAGCCCATTGGCGATCCTTCTTTTACTCTGCAGTACTTGGGAAGCAGTGAGGCATTTCTCCATCATTAAATCAAACTGCCTGATTCCCCGGCTAGGTCTGCAGGCACCCCAAGAGGGGCTCTGAAGGGGAACTTCTCTTCTGCTCCAATTCTGTGCTTAATCCATCCGCATCAAGCACATCAACAAGCCGTTAACAGGGGACATGGTCTGTTGGTGAAAAGGATGAGCCAAATGGATGCTACTTGTTTAAATATGTACAATAGTGGGAATATCCATCGTGACTCTGCGTGCATCAACCAGCACGCACCAACTCAAAGGGAGACATTCCTAGGCATCTGAGACAAGAGGATGCTATTGGTACAGCTACCCAGTGGCTCACACAGGAAGCCCAGTTGTTTTGGGCTCCTGCACCGTATAACTCTTCTTGCCCTTCTGTTTCAACCTTATCTCTACTCTTCTGTTTGTCTGCTGATGGAGGTCTTTCCAGTTCAGCCTTGAGTTCTAGAGGGCATTGCCCTTCCACTCTCCCCACCCAGGATGGGGACCCAGCTCAACCAGCAGAGCACTAACCTTCTTTGGCCATGCCTTTCTCTAGGTAAGGGTTGACCAGTTGGCCACTCCCGCATGTTTTTAGGGACATCTTATTACCAAGAAAGTATGATTTGGCCAGTAATTACTCTTTTTTTTTGACAGATTTTGTACATCTTTGAGGAAGTATTTCTTATATTTTCCTCTTTAAATGTTACTTGTCCAGTGACACAAGTAATACAGGAATATACTTATGTGAAACATCTCCACACCTGAATGCAGTCTTCTGGGGATGATTTATCATGCATTTGTGAATCTTCAGCTGTGTGGTCCATTAGGGAGCCACTGGCCAAGTGCAGCTTTTTAAACTTAGAGGGTTTTAAATTAAATAAAATTTGACATTCAGCTTCTTAGTCACAATTGCCACATTTTGCACACTCAAAGCCACATGTGGCTAACCATGTTATGCAACAAAGATTATAGGACATTTTCATCAGAGAAAGTCCTGCTGGGCAGCACTAATCTAGAGAAATTCATGGCTCTGTGCTCATGTGATTGATATGTGTGCCTGTTTTTGTTTTACATCAGTTTACCACACTACACATACTGTGTTGTAACCTTTTTGTCACTATATCATGTGTCTCACAGATCTAATGTCACTGCATGTTTATCTCCGCTGTCCTTCGAGTGCCTCCTGTTTCTGCACTGGTAGAGTTTAGGTTGTTTTCATTTTTATTTTATTTTTTTAAATGTTTACTTATTTACTTGGGAGAGAGAGTGCATGCAAGTGAGGGAAAGACAGAGGGAGAGAGAAGCAGAGGAGTAGACTTCTGACTGAGCATGGAGCCCCATGCAGATCTCCATCCCATGATCCTGAGGTCATGACCTGAGTCGACACCACAAGTTGGCCACTCAACTGACTGAGCTCATTTTGATTTTATTTTATATTTGCTCTTTTAAATAATGTTCCAGTTAACATTCCCATACGTCTCTACACCTGCCCCTTCATGAACTTGTGCAATTACTTTTCTAGGAGGATTACCAAGAAGTGGAATTTCTAAATCAAAGTGTATGTCCATTTTTAGTTATTACAGTTACTGTGCCATGCCCTTCAGAGCAGCTGTATCAATTTACTAAACCTATCATCCTGTTATCACCAATTTTATCAAACTCTGAGAATTTCACCATGCCTATGGCTTAAAATAGTTTCATTACCATTTTTAAATGGACTTTTCCAGACAAGAAAGTGACTATCAATCAATACAAAGTAGTGTCGATTTGTATTTCCTTGACTGGGAGCAACCTCTTTCAATATTTTGACCATTTTCCCATTAGTGTTTGTCTTTTATTGAGCAAAGGAGCTCTTCATATATTCGGGATTTGAGTCTTGCACTGATTACGTATGTTAGTAATACGGACTTGTTTCTATTTTTTAACTTTTTAAAATAGATCTGTTACTTTTTTTAACCTTTTAAAATGTTTTTGATTTTACAGTTTTGGTTGTTGATGTCATCATATTTGTCAATCTTTATACGTTTAGAACGTATTTCTTATTTTAGGCCTTTCCTACTTCTCAATCATAAACATTCTCCCTTCTAATTTTTTTAGTTTTTTTTTTATTGTTTGATTCTGTAACCCATCTGGAACTTATTCTTATGAATGGCATGTAAGGTAGAGATCTAACCTTTAGTTTTTTCCAAGTTTATAGCTTAAAGCTACCACACGGTCATATTAGATAGTTCATTTCTTTCCATTGATCTTAAATATTATTATCATGTATTAACTGCCCTCAATTATGTGAAAATGCCTATACTTCCTGTTCTCTGATCTACTTGTCTTACTCTTGTACATTGTTTTACATTCCTTGCCTTGCCAACAAATAATGGTAGGCAAGAAGGAAAGTAGTTACTTATTTTCCATTTTCAGAGGAAGTCTGTCTATGCTCATCTGTTGTATTCTGCACTTGGGGACATGGTACCATAACGTAGTCATTGATTTGTGGCCAATATTATATTTTAGGGGAAGACATCCCCCCTCATGACGCGTTGTGTCCAGACGATGTTTCAGCTATGTTTGTAAGTGGTTCCTTCCCTGCTGGCCATATGGGGGGCTTCCGGGGTGTGTGGTAGGTGAAGGGCTCCATGCTCCATGAAGCGGCTTGCTTGTCTGAGGTAAGGTTGGGGAGGCTATGAGACTCTAAGTCCTCAGACGGTGATGATGATCCAGACTCTGCAGGCAGAAGAGGCAAACCAACACACAGAACACATGTCAGTCATGGTCAGGATGATGCTTTGACCCTCCCAGGGTAGAAGGATTGATGTCATCAACGTGTGTCCTTAATTTCTCTTGGCTGATAACTGTGGACCTTGGTGAGCATGGAGAGGGTTCCACAGGGGATGCAGGGCTCTCAGGGTCTTCAGCAGTGCCTCCAGGCCCAGTGGCTGGGGACGAGGGCAGCCACTGGTAATGCCTGGGGCCAGTGGCATGCACACACTTAGCTCTTGGGGGCGGCGGCAGGTACCCATGTGGTGACAGGGGCCAGTGACAGACATACACACAGCGATGTCGGCCAGGGCAGGTGACAAGGTCCAGAGCCAACTCCAGGCTTGCCAGCCACTGTGGGACCCCGGTGTCAGTGTATGCTCCTGGGGCTGCACCCTCCTCCTCCAGGGCGTGCACTACCACGCAGGTGGGTGCTCAGCGTCAGGCCGGCAGTAGGCAAGTGCACAGCTGGAAAGGCTAGCTCCAAGTGCACACATGATGTGGGGGATGAGTCGGCTGGCTTTTGCATTCATGGAGCCATGGAATTCTGAGCTTGCTGCCCGTGTGGTCCCTTGACTCAGTGTATATGGGGACAGAGGTTTGAGTGCTCGGACACCTGCTGTCAGCAAATACAAATACCTACGGGGTGACAGTTGGTTCGTGGATGCTTTGCTGGTCATTGATTTCATTGGTAATAAAATCTACCAACTTTGCCTACAAAGCAGGTCCCTGTGAACTGCAAATGGGCAGGAGATATTTGAATAAGAACCCTGTCAGATAGCACAAATCACATCTAGCAGCCAGAGATCTTCCTAACACCCACGTCCTCTGGAAGGCTGATTTACTTCCATGTATGGAATGCAGCTTTCCCTTCTGGAAAGGGTCTGCAGGGAATCTGTGCAAATGAAATTTCTATTTTTCTGTCCACCCATTACAAATGATGCCTTAGGAAAACAATCAGATTTTCTCTTGTGAGGGGCAATATGTGAGACAGTATGTCTAAATGGAAAGTTAGGTGGTATATTTGACTTTCACTTTGAGGGACTCTGGGTGCTTTTCTAGAAGCCCAGCCAGCCTTCAGGGCAGCGAAAAACTAAGATCCTAGGAGAAAATGGTGCACGAGGTTGAGAGCAGTGTGAATTTTTTCAATATTTGTGAATATATCTCTGGAGCAATGCTAACTTAACCAGCTCCTTGGCTTATGATTCTGGATTTATATTCCTTTCTTGTTCTGTTTCTTCAAAATAAAAAGAGCTTTCAAGTCCTGGAGAGACTTTATTAAGAAGCAATTTTGATATAACCCATATTATTTTGCTGTTGCCTAACTGGCTGGGAAAAGCAAGAAAGGGTGTCTCTTCATTGGAGATAAGCCCCATTTCAAAAAAGCCACCAAGCTGCCTCAGGGAGAAGGAAAACTGAAACATAACTTCGTGCCATGAATGTTGAAACCCCAAAAGGAAATAGTTCAGAAGAAGACTGACTCTGCAGCAAGCAGACAGACAGTTTGTACTAAACCCTTAGTAAAAATAGCACATGAGACGCCAGCCCGAACCTACAGGATAATACCTGGTTTCATCTCACCCGTGGTTTCCATGGCCACTGTCACCAATCACCAGCCTCAGTGGCTTCAAACACCACAAATTTATTATCTTCTATTCTGCAGGTTGGAAGCCTGAAATGGGTCTCCCTGGGCTAAAATCAAGGTGTCAACAGGGCTGCATTCCTTCTGGAGGCTCTAGGGAAAGATCTCCTTCCTTTCTTGGATCCAGTTTCCAGTTTCTACAGGATGTCCTTGGCGGATGGCTCCTTCCTCCATCTTCAAAGCTTGTAACATTTCACCTTTGACCCTGTTCCCCTGACCTTGCTCCCATCATCACATCTCTTTCTGTTACCACAGCCAGGAGGTTCTCCATTTTATGACCCATGTGATGACATTGGGCCCACCTGGGTAATCCAAATAATCTCCCCATCTCACAATCTCTAATCATATTTGCAAAGTCCTTTTTTGCCATGAAGCTAACACGGTTTCAGTTTCAAAGGATTAGGACATGGGCATCTGTGGGGGCATTATTCTGTCTACCACATCACCCAATGATGTATCATAAGGAATTTATGAGAATGGAAAGTGGGATAATTACATTCTCAAACAAATAACTGCAGTGCCTTTGTTTTAGTTACACCTGAACACACAGAGATAGCCTCTGCGTGGTTGGGGTTCACTCAACCATGTGAACCATGTAGGATTCACCCTACAGCCTTATGTTATCTAGACCTATCTGTTTACAGAGATGGCCCTAGACCTCGATGGTCCTAGGTGGCCCTCCAAACAGGCCACTCTTGATAGACAGTGGGTGAAGTGCGGGACACAAGAAGAAGGAGGGAAGATAGGGTATCCTGAGGAGAATCTTGAGCACATTGGTAACTTTAGAAGGAACCAGATGGTATAAGGTTCTGCATGGGATGTGTACTGAAAAGACAAGGCAAGGCAAAGGAAACTTTGGACAGGATTGAGGCAGAGAAACGGGGGTGGGAGTGGGGGTGAAAAACAGGAAGATTGGATTTCAGCACAAGTTTGCTCCAGGGTCCAAGTCTCTGAGGGATATGAAGTAACAACCTTCTCTAAGGTCTTCTGAGATGAGGATTCTTTAACATGCCCAATGCAAACAGAGCAAAGTGTGCCTGTGCTGTTTTCTGTTAAACAAAAGCTACTCTACTATTTACTCCCCCAGCAAGAGAAGAATTTGGGGCTTACCTGAGAAGCTATTTCACCAGAGATAAGATTTCTGGGTAGAAGTCAAGGCCACTGAGAACATTCTAACTTTTGCTGCTTAGTCAAGTGATTTCTTACTTATGGTGCCCAACTGGGATGCTGAGATGAAAACGAGGAGCTCTTTTGCCCAGAGGCAAAGCTGGACAATCCTTAAACAGACACTACTCCACTGAGCTGGACCACAAGAAAAGGGTGATTACATGACTGACATCTTCCACCAAAACTGTCTCCAAAGAGCAGATTATATGTAGGGTCTGCAAGCCTGTCTGGGACTGGTGTTCCTGGGCCCTTGGGTAGTCTTTCCATGCCAAGATCTCATTAATCTGCCACAATGGGGAGCATGGTGGGAGGCTTGCTGCAAGGAGACAAAGAAAACCAGATCCTGTGCATAGGCAGGTAAGCTCAGCATCGGGGAAGAGAGCTTGCCTACCCAGAACACCTATGCATAGTAACTTCTGTGCTCTGGTGGGCTCCTCGCAGGTGAGAGAGGCAGGGGAATTATGACCAGAAGGGCTATGGTCCAACAGTTTCACGGATCCAGGGGCACAAATCATAGGGAGGCACCAGAGTAGGATATGGGAAAGGGCCAGACCCACATTTCATGGTGTGTACTTCCAAATTCCTTAGTGTCTCAGGTATGGAACATGGGAGGAAGAGGAATTGGGACCAGTGAAGGGCAAGGTAGCAAATTGGAAGGGCGAGAACAGGGGCCGGGAGTCAGAAGATGGGGCAATCCAGGTCCTTCCCATCTCCAGCTGAGGGCTCTGGGTGCAGGCCCCTGACTCTCCCAAGCTCTAACTTTAGACGAATAACATCTCCCAACCCCCAAGGGAATGCTATAAGCAACAGTCAGCTCCCCAGGGCTATGAAAGACACCTTGCAAATCTAAGCCCCCACAATGCGATGCCATTTCAGAGGGTTTGGTAAACATCCCAGAATTCCTGTTCAGCCTTGTCCTTCCCTGTGCCTCCACCTCAAGTATACACACAGACACATACAAACCACTGGGGCACAAGTTATCTATCTATCCCTTTGGCATCCACTATGTTTGACTTTCTTAGTGCATTTCTGTAAAAGGAAAAAATCCCAAACTACTTCTAGTTGTAATTGCAAAATCAACATGTATGTGTAAATACAAAGATAAGAGGGATGTTTACAAAGTAAGTCTGTAGTTAGAAATAAATACTTGGGGCATGCATAATGAAAAGACAAAAAAGTGCCAAAAATTTATTCTAATTGAATATTTGTAGCTCATTTCCAACTGGCAAAAAAGAAAAAAAAAGTGCCACAAATAAGGAGATGAGAGATAAAGCATGAGTCTCCACTAGAATTGGATGACACCAGAAAATCTGTTTCTTATCTACTCTCAAGCTAAGGTATTTTGGCAATCTACTTTTTGTTGTTGACATTTGGAAGTGAATTGTGTACACACATGAAAGCTTGAAATGCTTATCATTTGAATTAATAACGTTTTCCCTTTTCAGAAGAGCCTATACTGCTCCTTCATGCCTGGCCTTGGACTGAAAGTTTCATGTAAGTGCCAATTAAGACCAGAGAGACAATATTTTCAAAGGTTAAATTAACAAAAATGTGAATGAAGGGATATTGGGACAAATCTAAACCCTGATGGAGTATAAGTTAGTACAATCTTTCTGGAAAGTAACCTGAAAAATTCATTAAAAGGTCTTAAAATCTCCACTTCTTTTAACATATTATTCTACTTCTAAGAAACTAGAAACTTGGGCAAATGCATTGAAGAAAGCATCGCATAGGAAGCAATGCTAACCAGCTCATTACAACAATGAATACAATCAGCATTTATTAAGAGAATGATATCTGTGATTCTTCAACAAATGAGATAAAAGCAATTGAAAAATCCTGCAAATACTGAACTCCTCATATATAAGTTATCTGTATGGGTTTGCATTTATAAGTACATCTCATTCATATACATACAAGGACGATGAAAGCAAACCGGGAAGAGAACAAAATCCTACTAACGTATGTCCTGAAATTGCAAGTGATTTCACTTTGAGTGTTTCAACTATTTGAGACCTCAGAGTATTTATTACATGTATAAGTAGAAAAATAAGTTATTTTCATTTTGAATGTACTCGTTGTTGAAAATTTGGAAAATAAATGAGAAATACAAAAATAAAAATCACCACTATAGTGCCAATATTGAGATAACACTGGTGTGTATTTTCTGGGTTTTGTTCCAGATTTAGATGGATTGGAAATAAATATAAGTGAACATGTAAGTAGAGATGAGGATATAGATACACATATGGGTATATATACCTGAATTTCTTCTTTTAATTGATACATAATAGTTCATCCAACCGATATGATGGCCATTATTCATGCAAAGTTTCTTATTGTTAAATGTGACTTGTTTGCAGATATTTTGTTACCGTGATATCACAGTGACAAGACCTTGGCCCATGGCTCCTTGGCTAGTCTCTGGTGAATACTTCTAGATAAAACTATAGAAAAAAATGATGAGCTGAAACACATGCACATTTAAATGTGTATATACACACAAATAGCCAGAGCAAATGCAGCAGAGGAACTATAAGGGAACCATCTCTTGTTTAAAATCCGAACTCCATGCCCATAAGGGTCAGGGAAGATGAGCTCCAGAATAAAGAGAGGTCTTGCTGAAGACACTTGTCAGGAATTGCCTGCCAGCATCTCCTTGGAACCTGCCTGCACCCCATCACTTCTGTCCACTGAATATGGGATACCTCTTTCTTTTTTCTTTTTTGTGCTTTTGATAGCAGAGCCTTTTTCTATTTGCTTTGTTCCACAGACAGGACTAGCATTTTCACTGTGAATTTATTAAACCCAGAAAAGAAAACATGGGCCGCATAAAATAGCATGCTTCCCGAGAGATGCTCCTGTTCATTTCTGACACCCTGGCAGGTGGCTCTCTAGCCTTGGGGAGGTTGCTCCCAAGTGCTGTCCAAGCCATTATTTCACCTTTGGCCACATAACCTGGTCCCTGAGGCTGCTTTCCTGTCCCCTTTGTGTTCCCTCTCACTGTGGATATTCAAAAGATCGAGAGATGGCTTGTCACCTTAGCAGAGCCTGGATCCCTGGGTGGGCTCTGCAGGAAGCAGCTGCTGAGCTTCCCAGAGAAGGGAGCCAGCTGCTGGAGTCCATGGTGAGTGCCCAGCCTTCCCCTCGGCGGCAATACATTCTGCCTTTCTTTCCAAGTTGACCTCTCCATTTTCCACATTCTTTGCTCATTTGTTTCATATCATTTTCCTCTCACTAACTTATTTCAATTAAACAATACAGAACTCATTTTGTCTTATACCAGCATCTCTAGCATGTGTAGACTCTCTATTGTAGTTCTTGAGTGCCCAGGAGAGCCCTCTAAGTGATCTAGAATGCACAGATGTGTTTAGACCCAAGCCTCAGTGTTCTAGAAAAACAGATTCTCTTGAAAAAGGAATGAGACAACCACAGGCTCTTCTTAGTCAGATGTCCTTTAGATCCCAGGCATTTTACATACTATTTCGTTTAATGATCACATACTGAGTTCAGAGAGGTTACGTAACTTGCCCAAGGTCACTCAGCTTGTCAGTGTTGGAGCAGGGATGCAACCGGATATGACTTTCTCTAAAGCCCATGTTCTTTCCACTATTCCCTGTTGCCTCCCTGAGTCTCAGCTATGGGAACTTGTTCTAGATTTCACTTGTGATGAAGAAGGATCGGGTCCCAATGAACATTATCAGTTATTATAAAGTAGCATGAAGTCCCATCTCCTCTCCCTTAATGAGCAGAATTTTATCCTTTTAGTTCATTAGGCAATTTATGGTTGTTTCTTTCATGTGTTGAGCATTTCAGCAAGAAACTTTAATCATTTCACCTTGAATTCTAAACAGAGGACCATGTTAGAGTCATTTAAGAGGGATGACAGGGAGGGAAGGCTGATCCCTGCCCCAAGTCATGCTCCTCCCTTGATATGGTCAGTTCAAACTGGACTAAATTGGACATCAGGAGACGAGGCTTCGGTGCAGATGCTGCTGCAAGAAGCCTGTGGAAATCCCAGCTTCCCTCGGCCGCAGTATCCCTCTTAGTAAAATGGTGAGGGTTTGACCATCTGGGGGTTAACAAGTAGGTTTTCATCTCCATGTCAATTCTGTGCACATGTCCCTCACTCTCCAGAATGCTGTGCCCATTCAGGGAGGGAAGGCTGAAAAGGTGGGTCTGTGACAGGACAGAGCTCATCTGCTTCAGGCACAGGAGATCCAAGGTGCATGTGTCTTCCATTCCTGAGGTTAGGAAACGACTAAGATCCCTTCGAGTCATGATGTTTGTGGCCACATAGCTCTGCCTCTTTGGCCCTGCCTAGACACAACAACCCCATAAACATCAGTCTACTTGGCATGTCCTAGGCAGGAGGCATCATGGAAGATGAAGATAGGGGACTGAGGAGCCATCCTCTCTGCAGGGCACAGGGGAGTTAAGCTGCCTCCTTTCATGGTGCAGCCAGGGCTGGAGCCATGCCATCATGTTTGAAGCCACAGAACACACATGACTCAAGAATGCCCATGTTCTTCGTGGTTAAAAAAAAAAACAACAACAACAACTAAAGTCTTGGCCTTTTACATTAAAACAAATATTTTAGAGTAGAATATAAAACATATTCACATGATTTTTTAAAATGGGACTGAAATTTCAAAGAAATTTAGTGCTTACTCAACCTGCTCTCTCCCAAAAGCCTACATGAGCTTTCTCTTTTCTGGCATTGGTGGAACTCCATGGAAAATTTGGCAAACAACAGTAGGGAGAGTAGCAGGAAAGTGGTGACCAAAGAGTTCAACATGGGAAGGAGAAAGAATGGAGACCCTAGGATCTTGTTAACCACAGAGGAACTACAACAGTTGGGCCTAAAAGCCAAGCCATGACCCCAAGGAGCTCTCAAGAGGAGTCCAGGGCTTCCAAAGGGGATTGTAGGAGACCTTAGCATGAACTCTGTTGAACAAGTTGCCTGAGAGAGAGACATTTGTGTAGGTGGGGATGGCAGAGAAGAAACCTCTTTTGTCTTCTCTCCTGAATAAGCCCCTGGCTATTCATTAGCTATAGTGCACATCTTCTCTATGGCCTCTGAGTCAATATATTTATTTGGCAGGTATTTATTGAGCATCTGTGATGTGTGAAGTGCGCTAAAATTCCACAATCTTATTATCCCACAAGTATCTCATGTCTATTTTGCCCACAACTACCTTGATCCTGGCCTCCTTCTGTCCATCTCAGCAAGTGCTACCAGCATCACTCCATGATCCAAGCTGGAAGCTGGGCATCATTCTCCTTCCCCTCAGGCTCACTCTTCATCACCTAGTCAATCTCTAGATTAACTCGGAATCTGGCCTGAGTTGTCTCTTCTCCATGCTTTTGGAGATATGATTCAGTCAGTCTTGCAGCATCTGCTTCCTATTCTGAAAGTAGAAACTTCTGATGCCTTCCCGTGGGCTTGGCAAGCAAGCCATGTTGACTTGACCCGGTGCCAAAAGCCTGAGGCCTGGGGGGCATCAGCAGATAGTTCAGCTGCTGGAAGCATGGTCAGCGCTGCTGAAACCACAGGGCACGTGGGGGCCTCTGGGTGGGTCAGGGGTGGCCCCAGGGGTCACCCTAGACCAGCTCTGGCTATGACTTGGGCAGGCATCCTGCCTATGGCTCAGCTTCTCTTGTGCCTGACCATTATCTAAACGCTGTTCCATGGCCTTTCTGGGGTCCTCTGAATTGCTCAACAGCCTTCCAACAAATCCCTTTCCTTGATAAGATCAGCCAAAGTCAGTTTCTGTTGCATGCAAACAAGGTCCTTGCCTAAATGAATATAAGGCTTTTGGGTATCATTTCCCGGTGAGGAGAAGGGAGGGGACAGAATCACAGGAGATGCTGGTATGTGGTCTTAGACGCAAGGACTGGGACAGACAAGGCACAGGCTGAGCCTGTGCAGTGGCAGGTGCAGCCAGGGAGGGACACGTGGACACATACCCACAGCCGAGCCAGAGGGGAGGGGTCCGACACGAGTCTCCAGGAGTGCTCTGAAACGGGGCGGGGCCCTGTGACCAGAGAGGTGGCGGGGTGGGCAGAACAGGATTAAAGAGCTAAGAACAGAGCCAGGGCGGCTCCAAGCATCCTGCAGATGCCCCTGGGTCAAAGTCATGGGATCAGAAATTAGTGGAGCTCCTATCACATCCTTATTTCCCTGTGACCTCACCCCCATCCTCCGTGTCTGTATTCGCCGTGAGCCCGAGCCTCTGAATGGTCCACAAACAGCCTCACTCTCTCTGGCCACGCCTGCTCGTGGATTCACTCCAATAACATCAGTCCTTCCCACTGGACTTCGCCAAGTTTTGGAGGGAAGAAATGGGGTCTGCGTTCACTCACCACCACATCCCCAGGGTAGGCCACGCAGTAGACACTCAGTAACCATTTGTGAAAGTCATGTCTGAGAGCAAAAATAGATTGTTAGAATCACAGTTCATGCCGTCTTCATAGTCTGTCCTCATAAGTCAGCGAAGTGGTGCCTACTGCCCCTTCTTACAGTTGAGAAATCTCACACAAATAAGGTGACGTCATTGGTCCAAGGTCATGTGACCTTGACCCAGGTCTATCCTCACCTGTGTTCTTCAGGCTCCTGCCAGTCTGTGTACTCAGATGAAACGTGAGGCAAGGGACCCAGGACTTATACGAGTTACAAGCACTTTCCACCTGCTGCCTTTTGGGAAGTCGCTCTCCTTGTCTTGCTCTAATCCACAGGCAAGGAAGTGAGTCCAAAGCAGGTAGGAGGCTGGCGGCAGCGACTGCCCACAGACCTGCTGTCTCTTGCCAGCATGTTGTTTTGGTTGAACATGAATGCCTGGTGAACAAGAGCTCTGTAGTCTTCAAGCTGCTCGCCCCATGCAACCCTCCATTTTTAATTCTCGAGATTGAGTTCAAGGCTTCCTGTCACCTGCTTGGAGTCTGTAAGCTTGTGAGCCTTGAACCCCTAAATTAGCTGCCTCTGCAGCCTCATTGCTCACTTCTCCACAGACATTCCTGTCCCTTCTCCTCACCCCATTTCTTGGTGAGCCCAGGGTCTGCTAGGTCCTGGGCCCCGGGCCCCAGGCCCAAACAAAGACAATGTTACAGTTAAGCCATGTCTTTGGCCATGCCAGTCTCACTGAGGGTTATGTTGAGGATTTCTGGGATAAGCACTCAAAGATGTGTTGAAACCCTCAGGAAAAAGAAAAGACGCCTACAAAAATACCTCGTATTATTGAGAGGAATTTAAACCATGTGGTTTTGCTTTTCTTTTACTGATTCTTTTACAAGTAAACCATTAAAATGCACTCCTCCAAGAGCTGTTTGATGTCCCCAGAGCTCCCAAACATTTTACAAGCTGTTTTCCTTAGAACCAAAGGATATGTTCAACTTATTTAAAAGCCATGGAAGGCACCCAAATCTGAAAGATTCTTTCACAACTTTTGAATTGGGCACAATAAGTTGCCTGCCTCTAACTCTCCTTGATGGGTGAAATTTGTAACTGTCCTTGTGAAACCAGCCTGATATGGTGCCTGGGAGCGTTAGAAAGAATGTGCACACAGGAGCGAGGACCTTAGGAAAATTGGGAAGTTGGTAAATGTGACGTTTCTGATGCTGGGTCTCACTCCCTAGGTGGGAGTTGCTGTGGAGTCCCCAGCCAGTAATTGAAGGCCAACGTAACTGCTTATCTTAAGGGTTCCCCCTCATATTTCTTTCACAAGTTGGTTTTTACAAATAAATGTTGTTTCTTTTCCCACTCAAATTATCAGAGAACAATCATTTCACCTCATGGAACAGATTTAAGTTCAGCAGAAAGTAAAGACACGTCACAGTTTCAGCAGCCTGCCCTATCTGGTTCAGACTCAATGCGTAACTTCAACCTGGTTCACGCTAAAGAGCTCATCATTGTCCCATCTCCACTTTCTGGGGCTCCTAACGGACATGTTTCCTTCCATGGTATTATTTTTTTTTATCCTGAAAAATATATTTGCAGTAGTAACTTAAACCTCTATTTGTACAGTTGATTTCATCTTTGTAAATTCCCCATGAATTTTCTTATGTCTTACTTCTTTTTCTTTTCAAAGATTTTATTTATTTATTTGTCAGAAGAGAGAGAGACAGAGAGACAGAGCACACAAGTAGGAGGACCAGCAGGCAGAGCGAGAGGCAGGCTCTCCATTGAGCAAGGAGCCTGATGCGGGACTCAATCCCAGGACCCTGGGATCACGACCTGAGCCAAAGGCATATGCTTAACTGACTGAGCCACCCAGGCGTCCTCTTACTTATTTTTCTTATGATAGCCCTGGAAACAAGGTTCTCGCCATTCCGTCATTCAGAGAAGATAAATGATGCCTCACATAAGAAATTAGTTAGCACAAAGCAGAGACTCAGTTTCCTTGATTAAAAAAGGAACTGCATCTTCTACTGTAGGGTTTTCAAGCATAAAATACTGGAGCACCAGAGCACAGTGAATCCCCCCATGAACATTTGTGATTGAATCAGTGAATGAATGAGTGAACCTCTAGCACTACAGAAGCTGGGGTGGGGGTGGGGTGGGGAGTAACTGAGAGGGGGGCATCCAACCAGTCTACTGTAAGGTCAGCCAGTGGAAGACTTGGTCTCCCTGAGGAGCTGATGAGAAGCCCACAAGGTTGAAGAGAGAATTCAGGTAAGGCTGAACAGGTCCACTATACTTCCAGAAAAAATCAATTAGTCAAATTCAGAGACTTCTAGAAATGCCTAATTGTGTGTAGTACAAAAGAGCCTTGGGCACCTGGTTCTTTTCACAGTGAAAGAGCTGTTTAGAGAAAAGCCAGTACTTTGTGGTAATTACTTGTTATCCAGTACTTTATGAAAGGCCTCCATGTCCCCAGTGCCCCATGATCCAGTGTGGAATGTAGCTTGGGGATGTTTGGGACAGGGTGACAGAGAACACTCCCTTCCTCCACATCCAGAGAGCAGGAACAGGGTGACCATGGACTCCAATTCCCCAGGACCCCTGGGCCCAATGACGAACTCTTGAGTAGGACAGAACCGGGCCCCCAAACAAAAGTTCCACCAGCATGAACTTCAGCTTAATCCCTCCAGTTCTTTCTGGTCTAATGTCTCCTGACAAAAAGGAAGAGCATTACAGGAGGCGAGGAGTTCTGCTTTCTGTCCTTCATTCAGCAAAATCACTCTCTTAACTGCCAACAACAGTCCTATACTTTCCTTGAAATTCTTATGCAACACGTCAACAACAACAACAACAATGGAAAGGATGTTTTGACATCCTTAACGTGGATTACAGCCTCCGGTTCAATATTGCCCACCCCATTCTGGAGGGTCACCACCTCACAGCCTCTCCTGGTAGGAAGTCTCCGAAGTCTGCTCTGAGGACAGAGAGCTGGTCCTTGGTTCTGCAGGACATGACTCTGGAAGAGGAAACACTTCCAAGGATCTGAAAGGATATGGACTTCTGCGATTGCACCATCTCCATGCCTCTCAACCAGCTGCCATTCTCATATTTCTCTTAGCCTTACAGCCATCCAGTTTTCTTGTGTAGGATCCTGCTTCTACCTTCCGACTTGACACCTCTCCCCAAAACACACACACACACACACATACACACACACACGTATGCAGGCACACGCACACGCTTCTCTGGACCCATCCTTTGTGTATGACAACGGTGATCCTCGTTGTTCAGAGAAGCCCTCAGTCTTGCCTCCTGGCCTCAGATGCAAACCTTAGCCACAGCGTCTTCCTATCAGTGGTTCTCCCACGTGTGGTTCCCTCCACCAATGACTGGGTCCATCTGACCTACAAATGCAGGTTTAGAGCCAGAGAAGCTTGTGTTCCAAAAATGTCTGCACTGTGTTGTGTCTGTGAATTCCTTTTAACACAAAAACAACTTACTTAACTCAAAGGGCCGTTGACAAGTATTAAGTGAGATGATCCATATGCCAGGACCTGACCCGTATTGAGCAGAGCGTCTGCTCTCACTGTCATTGGTTCATTGTGACCATCCATTCACCTTCCATCTCAACAGAGGGCATTTTAAACACCAGGACTGGCACTGCTCTGGCCTCTCACAGACAAGGTAATTCCTTATAATGTCGAACCTTCCAGATCCTTGGAGGTGTTTCCTCTTCCAGAGTCCTATCCTGCAGAACCAAGGACCCACTCTCTGACTTCAGAGCAGACTTCCTTTCTCACCGTAGCACCTTGACCAATGTGGTCAGTTCAGCCCCCACCTACCCTCCACTCTCGGCCCACTGTTGCCAGTTTGAACTCTTGCATTTGGGGGTCAGAAAGGTTCATTTCCAAAGTAACTAAAGAAGAGAGTCCCATTAGTGTTGTCCAGGACAAAGCACAATACTGGAATCCTGCTAATATGATTCAACTCTGTCAAGGTATTCCCCAAGAAAAGAGGAGGAGTCAGCATTTTTGTTAGTGTTTTCCATATCCCTGATAACCCTCTCTGCAGCCCTATTTGCTAGGATCATGGTAACGAAGTACCACAGACTGGGGCTTAAGCAACAGAAGTTTCTTGTCTTACACTTCAGGAAGCTAAGCATATAGAATCAAGATGTGGGCAGGGTGGGATACTTTTGAGGCTGTGAAGAAAAGGTCTGTTGTAGAGGGTGGTCTCTTCCTGTGTCTTCACATGGTCTTGAGCTTACCTACTTACCTACTTACTTACAGGTCTCTTCTTCTTATAAAAATACCTGTCCTATCGGATTAGGACCCACCCTCATGACCTTATTTTAATAGATTACTTCTGTAAAAATTCTATTTCCACATAAGGTCACATTCTGAGGTGGGTTAGGCCTCTAATACATCTTTTTGGGGGGACACAATCCTACTCAAGATATCATCCTTCCCACTGGTAAGGCCTGTACTGTTACTGATCCTCACTTCATTACCCCACACAAGATCCCCGATCCTTATTTCCTCCCCAGCTTCCACCTCCCTTATGTTTCTTCAAAATATCTCATCAAAATTCTCAATTTTCAAAATAAAAATTTCATGGACGGAAGTAACTCCCTACCAGACCAACTGGGGGCAAAGCAGGCCTGGGGAGTCTGGTCACTGACCAGGAGCTCACATTCCACTTGACTAGGATGGAGGGGTAGGGGCAAGACCTTAGGGAGAACCGTCGGTCGAAGCCGCAGACACAGAGAGAAGGAGGAAGGAAATTGGAAGGAGCCATGGGCACCAAGCTTGGCAGATGCAGGGCTTGTCCAGAGAGGACCGTGCTGGGTCAGAAGGCATGTGACTGCTAGCCAGGAAGCACAGGATGGGAGAGCGACGACACGGCTGCGTGCTGTGAGGTATCATGGTATATCATGCATGACCCATGTATACTATAGTCCTCTGAACATCTTTCTGTCATGTGAATACCAGGCCCCAAAGCTCTTGCCTCTTTATCTTCTGCAAAATCCTGAGAGTCTTTGGTGCCTATGGACAGGCCATTTCTGTGAAGAGCCTTGAGCGCACAGGGCCCTGCCCCAGTAGGCGGTTACTTTCCTCTCAGTGACGGCGCAGACCAGATGACTTCTGAGCACCTCCTCACCCCTTGGTCTGGAGTGCAGCCCACTTCCCCTGCTCAGCAAGAACACAGAAGCCCCTGGAAGGAAACACTACCTTCCTTGTCTATACTGTGGGCTTTCCAGCCTCTGTGTCCATCTGTGGATCCCCCCTCTGCCTCCACAGGCCTCCCCTCCAGTTTCAAGCCCCCTCCCCTACATCTTCTCAGAAAAAATACCTTGACAATTACTATTTCTTTCTCCTAACTCACACTTCTTCCTCTCAACTGGATCCTTCCAGTTCGCTGACTCTGGGACAATCTCACATCTAGCCCTAAACAAATTGCAACCACAACCCCTCCTTCAAGCACTCCCAAGCCCTCCATTTACCTCTCTCGGTTTTCCTGTTCCCACAGTTGAACATCTCACAGGGCATCTCTCCTTTCCCTGTCTCGGTCTCTTTCTCCTCATTCCCTACTCACCGTGAGACCCATTCCAGTTTGGCTGTGGCCTCACTCACATCTCCCTTCTTTCCTTTATCCGGCACCTGCTGTGCCCCAGCGCTTCTAGAATGCATGGATTTAAAAAAACAAAATCCTCCAACCTCATGGAATTTACATCCTAGTGACGACAGAGTGGTACCAAAGCAGACACGGTGTAGCAGGAAGGAGAAGGTGCGGAGCAGGGTCACGAGGCCAGGAGTGCAGACGGTGGCAGGTAGCTTGTGATGGTCAGCACAGTGATCAGGGAGGGTGCCTTGGAAAGGATGACATTGAAACCACAGTCGCTCTCAAAGACTGCCAAGTGGCCTTGGCCTTCCATCTTCCCCTCTGTCCTCTGTCTTCTTCCTGCTGTCCCTGTTCGGCCTCCTCTGCCCCAAGTCAATGTGGGCCCTGCTCAAGCTTTCTCTTCTCACTCCACAGTCTTATCATGAGGGATGCCATCTAGCCACACGGTGTCATGTGTCACCCACAGTCATATGACATACAGATGTGTACCTCCATCCAGGCCTCTGCCCTCAGCTCTGGATTTGGAGATCCCACCACTGTCCTGATGCTTCCCCTAGGAGCTCCCAAACCAGCATTTCCAAGATTGAAGGCAACACCCCTTCCCCGTCAGCTTTGTTCACCTTCCAGCACTCTCTCTCAGGGAATGGCAGCCTGGCCCACCTGCTTCTGCAGGCCACACCCCTCCACATGCCACCTCCTTTCCTTGCTGCCTCTCCAGGTTCAGCTGTCACCGACACCTGTCACCCACCTGCAGCATCGGGGGGAACCTTGTGCCATGATGCGGCATCACACTTCTATTGACTTAGTCACTCCATCCACTCATTCTGTTTGTAAATATTTATTGAATGTTTCTGAGTATAAAGTCCTTCCAAAAGAAATGAGATGTGTGATTGATTCTAAGTGGTTTTAAACACTTACTTTAAACATAAATCATATCTAGATAATATTGTAGTCTCCAAAGGCTTTTCTCATTTCTCATCACAACATGCAGCAGGAAAGCAATGGTTGGGATTTTCGCAAGCCAGCGGCATCAACTCACTCAAGGTTACACCTTGGATTCCCATCAGAGCTAGCATGGAACATGGAGGGCAGGTCTCCACGTTTCCTGTTCTGTCATTTCCAATGTGCCCCCTCCACCAGCTCACCACGTTCCAAGTTAATCAGTCCTTCCTCAGTACCAAAGCTGGTGGTTCTCAAACTTAGCCGGCTCCAGAATCATGGAAGCCTTGGTAAAACAGAGTGTTGGGCTCACTTGCAGGATTTCTGACTCTGAATCTTCATTTCTAACTATTTCCCAGTGATCCTGAAGCTGCTGGCCACTCCTGAACAAGCTAATGCTTTCACCGAAGTCCTTATCCCCATCTGTTCTCACTTCCTTTGAGGAGAACCTTGATGCTATCCATGCTTTCTCCCTTGATTCACCTTTGAGCAGAGACAGGCACCTTTCTTCCCTACAAGGACCATCATGCGTGCAATGGATGTCGACAAGAAGAGACACAATGTGCCCACACAAAGGCTGCTTGGTTCTCAAGCGTTTACCAACCAACCAGAGGGACTTACTCCAATATGGGCTTATGCAATCCCCCTGTCATAACCTCACTACTTCTTGGACTCGATCAAAATGTGGCTGGGAAAAGCAAAGTTTATGGAGAATTTAGAGACTCGTGTTTAACCATTTCTCCAAATATTCAAAAAGATTCCTAGATTGAGCCAAACCAGCTGAGAACCCCCACCTGGTTCTGTCCTCATTGTATGTCCTCCTCTATAAAAGATACTGAAAGGCACTGGGTTAGTGACCTGGGCATTGGGCTGGGCCATTAGGGCATACGGTGGGGCCTCACAGGAAGCAGTCTCCAGGAGGTGTTCTGCATGGGCCGATGGTTCTGGCCTAGCATGGAACATGGCTGCCTCATCACTGCCACCACAGAGAAAGCCTCTCCTGATTTGTACCGAGCATCACTGTACTTTCCCTAAGCAGACGGCTTGGCTTTGCCTCATGGACACTGCACCTGCTGTATCCAGCTGTGGTTGTCTCTTCTCTTTGGCCACTAGGAACTTGGCACCAGCTCTGCACTCATCTCCAGAGGTCTGCGGACCATGAAGGCTCTATATATATGTGTGTGTGTGTGTATATATATAATGCTATATATATTTGTTATGCAAAGCATGACAGATCTAGGAAGGTAGGTGGGAATGGGGACAGACAGCTGAATAGGCAGAGAGAGGGGAATGCGCGGTTGGTCAATGGCAGGTACTCCCCCCACCATGAGAGAAGCAGCTTAGCACGGCGACAATATTAATGAACAGTCTACTGTCCGATTCTGCTTCAGACTTTCCAGATGTCATGCTGGGAGTGGCTTTCAAATGTTACAGACACTGGATGCACCATTTTTCCTTCCCTAAACTTAATTAGTAAATAAATTAATTCAGAAACAAACTCAGAACTGGCTATGAGCTTTGAATATTTATATTTCCTGATAGCGTTGTAATTGGTACAATCTTCTTGCAAAGCAATTTGCCAATATTTGCTAAAGTGGATACAAATATTTGTACCACTCTTAATATCTAACCTTAATAGGAAAAAAATTAACCACACATATGCTGTTCATCACAGCCGTATCTCTCATTATTTACTAGAAAGGTTAAGTAAATAATGATAGAGTTCTACAGAATATTATGAAGTAATTAAAAGTGGTGGCCAACACAAATATAGAGCAACATGGAAAACATATTCTAATATTAAATAAAATCAAGGGTATAAAAATAATTCTTTCACGTTAGGACAATTACAAGCAAAATTCCTAGAATAAGCAATGATGATGTTTATACGTGGCACTGAGATTTGGAGTGATTAGGTCAATCCTGTGTCTATTTTCCAAAACATTGTATGATGCGGTCACATTATTTTACATAGAAAAGCACATAAAATAGGGCACCTTGGTGGCCCAGTCCTTTAAGCATCCGACTCTTGATTTCAGATCAGGTCATGATCTCAGGGTCCTGAGATGGAGCCCCGTGTTGGGCTCCACGCTGGGCATGGAACCTGCTTAGGATTCTCTCTCTCTCTCTGCAATTGCCCCTTCCCTCTAAAAAAATTTAAAAGGTACATTAAATAGATTTTTAAATGTTACCATTGAGAACACAACCTTGAATGATCCGAGAGGACAAATAGGCAGCCCGCAGGCCCAGGGTCTGGG
The DNA here is from genome assembly GCA_004024625.1 of Mellivora capensis. Classification (NCBI taxonomy): domain Eukaryota; kingdom Metazoa; phylum Chordata; class Mammalia; order Carnivora; family Mustelidae; genus Mellivora; species Mellivora capensis. Next base: position 71,514 of record PISX010005220.1, on the reverse strand, counting down.
CATATGGGAGGAGCCAGAGGCCGACAGCAGTAACTAGGAGAGCAAACATACCTAGCCAGCTGCTACTGGGGCCACAGGCAGGTCAGGGACCTGGATGCCCAGTGGGCCAGAATCCCCAAGTGTCTGTGGGCCAACTTTGAGACACCTGCTATTGGCTTGAAGTTCTTATCGTCACAGACTGTAACCTCACAGAACACTTGCCCTGTCCTCAACGTTGCTGCAGGCTGGACACGTCCCCCAAACACAGAAACAGGACTGCAAATGCCATTGAATCACGTATTAGAAAGTGGGGTGCTACTGGTCTCAAGCCAGGTGACTTTGATGTCCAGAATCTTGGGAAGAGACATACAACCAAATAAGAAGCAGTGTGAAGGTCACAGAAACGTGGAGAAGCTGTCCCAGCCTTCAGAGCCACATCCGGGGAGATGGCCCACGGGGGCCGCAAAGAACAGAGGTTCTGCTTCCCCTTTAACTCTCTTTCTGAAAGGGAGGCATTTGTTACCAAATGATCCTGAGAAGACTATACACTGCATGGAACACAGATGGTTTTATGTTCTCGGTGACGTTCATGGACCCATCTTTGAATATTTTCTCCTACTTCTCACCAGCGGGGAGGACTCTGATACGTTTTGTTTTGAAGAGAAGCTCTCTGCTGGGTGGGGAAAGCTGTGAATGAGCTCTTCTGGCCAATCTTGAGCGGGCTAGATGCTGCAGAACCCTCTGAGCTCAGCAAAATGAATCAACAGAAGCCAATCAGAGAGCCAAAATTCCTCATCAGGACCCCCTGTTGGAGGGGCATCAGAAGCTTGAGAGCTCTGGGAAGCCCACACCAAAGACAAGCTCTTAGCCATGTCTGCATTTTCCAAGGGAAACCTCTTCCTCTGAAATGAGAGAAGCATTGGAAGCTCATTCAGTGGACATGCGTCTGATGCTGCCTGACCTTAAGAAGGAACGGAGACCATATATTCACCATGACTTTCTTACCCAGTCCAGGCTCTAAGAGCCTATTTCATTCAGTGCTAACTCAAGGCTTTGCAAACAGAGATTTATGCTCCAAGTTACAGTTCCTGGAAGCAACGTGTCAAAGCATATGCTAGTTCCTTCTCATCCCATCCCTAAGTGCTCTTGAAACACTTGTCTCCAGAAGTCAGGTATCAGTTTACCTACATTGCCTCCAAAATGGTCAATACTTAAGCCAGGTCAAAGGGTGGATTCTGAGTCCTGGCTTAAAGTCCTACAAGAGTCACGCTTACATCCTGCCTGTATGCCCCAGGGCTCCTACCTTCCAACCAACCTGGCAACTCCTAACAAAATCTCTGGGCAGGGGGATCACTATTTGTGTTTTAACTCTGAGTTTTCTTGAGAGCAGTAAGTGACTTTCCCCACTGTCCCCAGTGAAGTCCCTCGAGCCCTCTTGTTTTTTTTCTAGGCTTGATCTTTCCAGCCTCTTAATCATTTCTGGGACCATTCCCAGTACTTTCTCGGGCTTCCCTAAATCTCCCCTAAAAGCTTTCCTTTTGTACTAAATAAAAGCAAGCTGAAACATTCCTTGGACCCAGAAGTCTCTAGCTTTGCATGGCCTGCAATTTTTCAAGAATGAAAAAAATAATAATAATAAGACTAAAAAACTTCTTGGAGGAATGAGTCAGAGGCATTAAAGTAACTGCCCGTGCAGTGGATTGTCTCCGTAGACTTGATACCTTGGCCCTGCTCTAGACATTTCACATGTTGGGAAAAGGTCTGAAATGTTACTGCCTTGGGACCCTGCCACAGTTTACAGAAAGCACCTTCGCCTTCAAAAGCTTCTGTGTTAATCAAAGGTGATTAAAACCAGGTCTCCGCCCAGGGCGTACTTTCACAGTTCTGAACACGTAAGGAAAAGCAGAGATGATTATCTGGCTGGCTCAGCAGAGATTTGCTCCTTTCTATAAAAATATACATGCCGACAAAACAACAGCTGTAGATTTATGATTTGTCTTATTTGATCACCTTTCAGCACAGGAAAACCTGGCTTGTATACTCCATTAGAAGGGCTGCTGTGGGAATTGTCGGGGAAGAGGAGGCCCAGCCTGGGACGCAGACCAGAGATCAAGCTCGGATGTCACCTTGAGCCTCACCTTTAAGATCCTGTTTTGAATGTTCTAGCCCCCTGAAAAGAACTGGTCCTCTCCTCTGTGCTCCTGCAACCCTTTGGTTGGTTCTCTTCTGGCACATCATAGGATCCCTTTAACTCTCTTTCTGAAAGGGAGGCATTTGTTGTGAAATATGCATCTGTCTGATGCATAGTCATCAAACATCTCCCTGTTGTGAAATATGCATCTGTCCACCCCACCCAAGAGACCACGAGTTCCTTGTGTCTTCAGTGAGGGTCCATTATGCCTTTCCTGAATCACCAAAAAACCCAAGGGAGCTTCTCTTTCTCCCAAAAAGATGTAAAATGGGAAGAATGGGTATCTTTATTTCCATCTAGACAAAGCAAGGCTCATCCAGGCTACTGACAAGGCAATTAATTGTAAGACAGATTCAAAGGCACCTTTATTCATAAGTGGAGTTCAACCAAAGAAGTCCTAATTCATGGAGATGGAAGATGCTGGAAACTGGAGAAACGAGGAGATGCCTGATGCCTTCAACCATCCAGGAGAACCCACCCTCCTTCCCAGAGAGGTCTTAGGAAAGGATGCTTTCAAACTTATCATAAATGTGAACATTAAAACAATGAGATGCTATTTTTTAAATCTATAAAACCCACAGTTTTTTAAAGTAATAAACAATTTTGATAAGGTCAATTTCTGATGGTTATTCTCATGCACAACTTTGCATGTTTGTTTGTATTGGGGGGGGTATATTGGTACACATTTTCCAAAGATCAGAATATATTCAATGATGGTAGTCAGAGATGTAAACAAAAATATATGCTTTAATATCATCATTGAAGATTCATTTTTTTAAATAAGAAATTGAAAATAAGCTCAACTATGCCATAAATGTGGCGATGCATTCGTGTATGTTAAACTAAGTGGCATAACAAGTAAATGTCGAAATTTCAATGGCTAAACACAATGAAGTCTTGCTTCTCACTGAAAGTCTGGTGTAGGTTGGGCATCTCCAGGCAGTTTTCCCCCATGCAGTGACTCTCAGATCCAGGCTCTTTCCATCTGCCACTTCCCTCTGTCATCACCAGAGCGCTATGCCAGGCATAGAAGTAGTGTCCTCACTTCTGCCCACATCCTATTGTTCAGAACTCAACTTGTTGGTCCAATCACACTGCAAAGGAGATCTGAAAACACAAACTTCCCACATGCCCAGGGGGAGGAAATGGCACGGAGAACCCACGGCACGACTGTCACAAATCACTAAGTAAAACATGGCACCTTTGGAAGAGGGAGCATCATGCAGCCATTAAAAGCATGTTCTCAAAGAATGTGCAATGAGAGGTGAATAGTCACACAACATCATAGTAAAGTAAAGGGAAGTCATGACATAAATATAGACAGTGCATTATCCCATAGCATGCGTACACCGACATGGACATGTGTGTCCACGCTTACGACTGCCACGTTAACTCAGTTATTTCTATGTTGAAGTAGTTGTTTTCTTCATTCTTTTTCAACTTTTCCCTAATTTCCTTTTAAGAAGCACATATCATTCTGAAAAATAAAATAAAAAGCAAGTAGAAGTTATTGACTCAAGTGTAATTAATACTTACGCTACATATAACACACGTAACAAGTAATAATAGTAAAGTGACTGAGGCAGGTAGACCGGTAAATATAGTTTTGCCAATTCTTAGATGAGGATCGGGGAAGTTTTCAAAGTTATTCCTCCAGCCCCCTGAGAACCATCGCTGAATTGAGTTGTTATTGATGGGAATATATATGTTAAGGGAGCAGAAACTTTTCAGAATGAACTGATAATATGATATCCTAGCAAAGGAACCAGGTTCGGAGCTAGAAGATGGGGAATATCTTTCACACTTTCACACATATTCTGGCTCCTGGGAGAGAAAGAACTTCACCTCTCAAAGCCTGAGTGTTTTCTCCAGGGTTGTCCTGAATATGCAAAACATTATTTCCAAAATGTGTTCTTAAGGGATGCAGTGATGAAAGCGGTCCCTAATTCAGGGACAAGCTGGATGAAGTCAGGAAAACTGACATCTTTGCTGCAGGGCTCACTGAACTCCACATACATTGATATGCATCATAGGTCTCCAAGTAGCAGGTAATAATTACTTGGTGAAGAAGCACTTTTTCCAGGAATATCATGGAACTAGACCCCTGATAAACACTGTGGGAAAATGTTCATTTACTGAGATACTGAGGTTAAAAGTGCATAACTATAATCTATTCGCTCTTGTAAGGACTTGTTTTTTTCCATTGTTAATTTATGTTGTTTCCATTTGCAGAACAAAAGGTCCTACAGCAGGGTCTCAGTTCCAGACTGTGCTGTGTTTATTCCATGTTTCAGCCTTGGCACTTCTGGAGGACTACATTCTAGAGGGACAGGAAAAGGCAGAGACTGCATGGTAATCCAGAAAATGCATGGGTATCCCAGAACCATGGGGAAAGAGATGAAGGGGACTGGAGCTCCTGCAAAGTGGGAGGGGTAGAACCTTTACATCACCCCTGCTAGTGCAGCCCTAGAAACACAAGTGAGAATCAGAGTTCTCAACAATAAGCATATGTATAAGTTCATGTAGAAGTGTCTAATACAGCACCTGGGACACATAATCTACAAAATTAAACAACAAGTATCAGGCAGGCAATTTAGAAATCTAATGAGTGAAGTAGGTGGATATAAAAATAAGGGGTGGGGGGGCACTGGCAATTTAGAAAGCACTTGCCCCATTCATGAAGAGAACATCAATCACCTTCAGCAAATTATGCCATGCAAGAATCTGGATCCATTGATGTCAGTCTTCAAGTTGTTCCAGAAAAGCCATAAATCCAGGTTTTTAAAATAAGATGTATCAGTGGCCAGTTGTACCCTGAATTTTACTACTTGCTAACAGAAGTTTCCGCTTGCTCAGACAGCTCTCAGAATCATCTTTTACTCCTCTGTTTCCCCCTCCACATAATCCATCAGCACAGCCTCTCATTTCTATTTCCAAAATACATCCAGCACCTGACCACTTGTCATCACCTCCTCCCTGGTCCAGACACCACCACCTTTTCCTGGATTCCTGCTAGCCTCCTAACTGGTACCCATACAGCCAGAGTAAACTGGTTAAAACAAAACCCCACAGGGCACTCCTCATTCAATGGCTCCTCATTAGACACAGGACAAAAGTTGAAATCCTTACAATTTCTTGTAAGGTCTAAATGACCAGCCAGCCCTTGCCACTTGGTCCCCAAACCCCATCTCATCACCTCTCTCCCTTCTATCCAATCACTCTGCTCTTTGCTCACTTGGTCCCACTCACAATTGTCTCCTTGCTGACATCCCAAGAATGTTCCCAGCTCAAGGGCTTGGGGCTGGCTGTTTCTCCCGTATATTCTTCCCCCAACTATCCAACAGACTTTCTCTCTCACCTTCTGTTCTTTGCTCAAACACCACCTTCTCAGTGAGTACCTTCCCCAGTTCCCCAGTTCTCTTTATCTCTTTCTCCCTGATTGCTTTTCTCTCCAACACTCACTACCACCCAACACACATTACATTTTCCTCATTTATGTCTTTATACTATGTCTTCCAAAATTAGAAAGCAAGTCTTCATGAGGAAAGGAGTTTGGTCTATGTTGTTCATTGTTGCATTTCTAGCCCATGGGAGCTTTAAAAAAATGTGGAAGGAAGGTAGTGAGAGAGAAGAATGAGTAAATATTCAATAAGTCACTGAATGAGGACCCATAAAATGGTCCCAAGGATAAAGTTCTGGTCATGGACAAAGCATAGTGTGAGACTGAGCTCAGAGGGGAAGGACCAGGCAGAGGGAAAGTGGCATTTTTCTTGGTGTGAGACATCCTTGTTCTCATCCCTCCAATGTAAGCATCTCCTTAAAGCTCTGTGAGCTCCAGCTAGCACCAAAAGGCCAGCGATCTGCTGGGTTTGGAGGAAAGTGCTCTGGAAAGAGGGCCAGAAGACCCTGGGCCAGTCATGGCCACACAGGACCTGAGATTTTCCTACTGTGGAATAGGAAGGCTGGTCTCTCTCAAGTTTCTTAGAACTCTGCTACCATAGACATTAGGTGTCTAAAATTCTTCAGGAACTTAATTTTATATGTATAAGTGAGATATTTCTATTTGAAAGGAGGACTCCAGGGAGATGAAGCAGATTCACTGCATTTAAGACACACTTTGGTAGTACTCTCTTGTTAGCATCCAACAGAAAAATGATCACTGTGTCAGACCAACAGGACAGATTCATGGATCCCTTGTCAAAGGTGGGATACATTTCCCACATGTCCATGTGATTTATTAGTTAATTAGGGATCACTGACAACAAATCCTCCAGGGAGACACTGAGGCATAGAAGGATTAAGCAAATGTTCAGTCAGATGGGGTATGCACACAGCTAATTCAACCTCCCGCATCTGGGCCTAACTCAAGTGAACTCTTGGATTTGTGAGGCATGGCCTTCCAAGATGTGGTGCTGTTTCAGAAAGAGAGAGAGAGAGATTGCCACAATTCAAAAATTTAAAAAATAATAATAAAGAATAAATAAATAAATAAATTGCCACAACTCTTTGTTTTTCTTCACCAACTATGGTCTAAATATAAGGAGCCTTTGGAAGACAGGAGGAATGACAGATAAGTACCAGGTGGAGACAATTAACTCAATGTCCTATCAGCCCAGGTGGCTCCAGGCCCAGGCACTCCATCTCCATCTACCAAACCATTATGATGGATAAGGAAGACCTATCCTCAAAAGACAGACACTTGAGATTCTTTGAGATTCTAGGTCATGCCCTTGTGTCACCTTTTAAGAAGAACCAGCTTGAGGCCAAAGGGTCTTCTTTGAAATTATGTTCCCTACCCAAACGGGACTCTCCAGGATCCCTCTGGGCTGTGACCAGAGGGTTCATTTAATAGGGAACAGAATTAGATGACCATGGTGTGAGGTTTGAGTGCTGTCATTGCTCTAACTTACAGGGATTGACATCATGCCCAGAGAAGACAGCTCATTGCCTTTGAACATCCTTACAGTTAACATGATTCACCCACATTTTTGGCCTCCACAACTTAGCTTTCTGATGTTCCTTCAGAGAAGCATAGCATGTGGACCCCCTCCAAAAACCTGACTGAGAAGCCACAACTTCTGTGTCCCAAGATGAAACTGCCCAGGATTCCAGAAGATTCACAGAAGACCAATAGAACTCTGCACTTATTAGCTGTGGACCACTTAAGATAAGAAGGCATTCTAAGTTCAGTGGAGATGCATAATAGAATAGTCAAGTAAGAGGGACTACAGCGCAGGAAAGAGAAACAAAATTTTACCTAATTTAATCAACAAACTAAAGGAAAAAAATCACTGCAGAATACAAAATAGTAAACAAAATGGAAGAAATTAATTGCTCTGTATCAGTATTTGAAATCAATGTAAGTGAGCTGAATTTCCTCATCTCAATGTAAAGACATGGGATGAGATAAAAATTGAGTAGTAAACTGCCTAGGAGAATTACATGAAAAACAAATGCCCCCCCAAAAAATAAACAAATAAATAAATAAAATGACAGCTATTTCTACAATGATGGAGTAGATACATTTATACCTATTCTTCCTGCTGAGTACAGCCCAAAAACCCAGACATCATTAAACAAACATAGACTGAAAAGTTAAGAGAAGACGGAAGTCTGACTAGGGACTCTAGAACCCAAAGAAAGATATGGTGGTGAGCTCTTTGGGTTTTCTTTTGGCCTCATATATCACAGCCTGGGTGCTAGAGAAGGTAGCAACCTGGAAATGTCAGTAAATACAGACAAAAATAGCCTGTTTTTTGTAGCCAGAAGACCAGAATTGGGGCAGTCTAATAAGACAGAAAAGTGTGACAATAGCCATTCTACTTCAGCCAAACACCACAGAAACCCCTCCTCATCCCCACCAGCAATGGTTGAGTGGAGAGCCTACACTTCCACTCTCCCTGGGGTAGAAGAAGATTCCCCCCAAGCCTCTCCAAGATGGTGGCAAAGTAGAACAGCCTGGAATTTCATCTTCACTGAGCAGTATGAGCCCCTCCCCACTCCCGATGTCAGTGGACACCCCTCAGGAGCCTGAACTTCAACACCCACCCAGCAGTATTGAGGCATCCTTCCCACTCATGGCTGGGATGGTATCAGAGGAGGCTTGCAAAAACACAAGTTTAACAAGTATCTAGAGTCTCATAACAAGTAGCTAAAGTGCTCAGGATTCAAATATACCAATATCTGAGAAGACCTCAACTTGAGTGAAAAAAAAAAACAATAAACACTGACATCAAAATGACACAGAAGTTGGAATAGTCTGACAAGAATTTCAGAAAAGCCATCATAGAAATCTTTCAAATAGGAATTATAAAGAACTTTGAAACAAATGAAAAAAAAACCAAAGATATAAAAAACAAAATGGAAATTTTACAACTGGAAAATACAAAAACAGAAATAAAAATGCAGTAGATGGTCACAAACAGCAAAATGTAAAAGATAGAGGAGAAAAATCAGTGAACATGAAAATAAAATAGAAATTATCCACTGTGAACAACAGAGAAAAAATACATTAAAAATATGGAAAGGGATTCAGGGACATGTGGGATTATTACTAAAGAACTAATATTTTTGTCATTAGGGTCCCAGAAAAAGGAGAAAAGGGGTGGGACTAAAAAAATTATTCCCCCCAAAATGTCAGGAAATTTCCTAGATTTGGAGAAAAGCATATAAAGTTACATATTCAAGAAGCTGAGCAAACCTCAAACCAAAGAAATCCACAACAACATATATCATAGTGAAATTTCTGAAAACCAAAAACAAAGGAAAAGTAAGAGCAGCCAAAGAGAAAGGATCAGTTAGTGGTAGAAGAAAAAGCAATGCAAATGAGTAGTGGGTTTCTTAACACAAACCATCAAGGCCAGAAGGAAGTGGCACATTTTCCAAGTATTGAAAGGAAAGAACTGTGAACTCTGAGTTGTGAAATGTGAAAATATCCTTCAGGAAAAGGGGGAAATCAAGACATTCTCAGATAAAGGAAAACCATGAGTATATGTCATCAGCAGACCTTTCGTAAAAGAATGACAATAAATTTCACTAAACACAAAGGAAATGATAAAAGAAGGAATATGGGAACATCAGGAAGAAAAAACAGAAAAAGCAAAAATATTAATAAACAAATAGACTTTCTTTCTCCTCTTTAATTTACTAAATTATGATTGACAAAGCAAAATTTGTAATGATGTATATCTAATGCAGTTCTCAGTGTATGTAAAGGCCATAAAGAGAAGAAAAGTCTCTATACGCCACTCAAACTACTAAAATTTCAACACCTAGACTGAAAAAGGTATGTGTGTATAACTCAAGCGATTTGTAAATACAAAGAAAAACAAAAAGTAGAACTTTCAGAAAAGAAAAAATAAAATGGCAGACCTAAGCCCTCATATATTAACAATGATTATAAATGCAAATGGTGTAGACACACTATCAACCAATCAATCAATCAATCCTAGAATAAGTGAGTTCAGCAAGGTCAAAAGAAAAAAAATTAACACACAAAAATCAACTCTATTTCTCTATGCTTTCAATGAACATGTGGAAACCAAAATCCCAAACACAATACACTTTACAATAGCCCCTCCTTAAAATGAGACCCTTTGATATGAATCTAACAAAACATGTGCAGGACTTGTACTCTGAAAACTGTTAGACATAAATGAAAGAAATAAAAGCTGATCTAAATAAATGGAGAGACACATTGTGTTCATGGATTGAGAGACTCATAGTAAAGACATCAATTCTCTCCAAATTGCCAAACAAGGTTAATGAAATTCCTATCAAAACTCCAGCAAGAATTTTTTGTAGCTACAGACAAACATATTTGAAAATGTATAGAAAATGGAAAGGAGCTAAAATAACTAAAACAATTTTTAAAACAAAGAAAAGAGGGGGAGAATTTACATATGATAGAGCTTTACTGGTCAAGACTATGTTGCATTTTCACAAGATCAGTGGAACAGGATAAAAAGCCAAAAGACAGGCTCACAGGTAACAGGTTTTTGACAAAAATTGAAAAGCAGTTCAGTGGAGGGAGAAAAGTGTACAACAAATGCTTCTGGAGTAATTGGACAGCCACAGGCAAAAATATGAACCTCGGGGCGCTAGGTGGCTCACTGGGTTAAGCCTCTGCCTTCGGCTCAGGTCGTGATCTCAGGGTCCTGGGATCGAGTTCCACATCGGGCTCTCTGCTCAGCGGGGAGCCTGATTCCCCCCATCTCTCTCTGCCTGCCTCTTTGCCTATGTGTGGTCTCTCTCTCTGTCAAAAAATAAAAAAAATCTTTAAAAAAAAATATATGAACCTCAACTTAACCTCACTCCTTACACAAATTTAGCTCAAAATGCATCATAGATGTAAATGGAAATCTAAAAACCATAAAATGTTTAGAAGGTAACCTAGGAAAAAGATCACTGTCTAGATCTTGGTGAAGACTTCTCAGACCTGACATCGAAAGCATGATCGAAAAAAGAAAAAAAAAACAATAAACTCGACTTCATCAAAATTAAATATTTTTGCTCTGTGAAAGAAAGACCCTATAAAGAGGATGAAAAGACAAGCAACAGACTTGGAGAAAGTATTTCCAAATCACGTATCTGGCAAAGGTTTCATATCCAGAATTTATAAAGAACTCTGAAAACTCAACATTAATAATAATTTTTAGAGTTCCAGATAAGATACTTTAAAAACTAACCATATTCTTACCATATAACACAGTCATTTTATTACTCCCAGGCATTTATCCCAATGAAATGAAAACTGATGTACACCCAAAGACTATACATGACAGTTCACAGCAGCTTTATTTGGAATAGTTAAAAACTGGAAACAACCCAAATGTCTTTCAGCCAGTCAGGGTCAAACAAACTGTGGAATACCCATTCCATGGAACACTACCCAGATGAAAAAAAAAAAAAATGAACTAATGATACATAGACAAAGCAGATAGATCTCAAGGGCATTGTGAAACAAAATGAACCCCCCAAATGCTAATGCTGTATGATTCCATTTACATAGTATTATTGAAATAACAAAATTATAGAAATGGAAAATAGTGGCTGCCAGAGGTTAGAAATGGTGGGGCAGCGGGGAAGATGACAAGAGAAGTTTAGCATGAGGATGATATTGTCGTGATGAACTAGGTCTCTCTCTTGAATGATGTGGTGGTGCCATGAATCTACACACGTGGCAAAATGGCATAGAACCACACACATGTGTTGTACCAAGGTCAATATCCTGATCTTGGTTACGTAAGATGTGACCATTAGGGGATACTGGATGAAGGGTTCAGAGAACCTAACTGTATTATCTTTGCAACTTGCAATGAATTCATAATTAATTTCAAACTAAAAAGTTAAAAAATGCACAAAATAAAAAACACAATAGAGATGGGATGAAAATGAGGGATGGGTAATAATAAGTGAGATTTAACACAAAAGAAGTAAGGTTGGTCTATATTGAAACTAGATAAAGTGAAATTCAAGGGCAAAAACTTTAAGTTGAGACAGTTAATGATAAATCACCAATAATAAAAGATATGCTCCATAGACGCCTGGGTGGCTCAGTCGTTGGCCGTCTGCCTTTGGCTCAGGTCATGATCCCAGGATCCTGGGATCGAGCCCCACATCAGGCTCCCTGCTCGGCGGGAAGCCTGCTTTTCCTCTCCTAGTCCCCCTGCTTGTGTATCCTCTCTCACTGTGTCTCTCTCTGTCAAATAAATAAATAAAATGTTTTTAAAAAAAAGATATGCTCCATAATGTCTAACCATCATTAACCTTTTCATACTAAATAACCCAGGAGTAAAATAAGTAAATAAAATGACTTTATGGAAATACTTTTTTTAAAGATTTTATTTATTTATTTGACAGAGAGATCACAAGTAGGCAGAGAGACAGGCAGAGAGAGGGGGGAAGCAGGCTCCCCACTGAGCAGAGAGCTGGATGAGGGGATGAGGGGATCATGACCCGAGTTGAAGGCAGAGGCCCAACCCACTGAGCCACCCAGGCACCCCAATGGAAATACTTTTAAAGCCTTTAAAAAGCAGCTCAATCAGAGCAGAAGTTTTTTAATCTATTTCTTTCAGTCCAGATACAGAAGATTTTAATAACATAATCAGAGAGCTTGATTTTGTAAATATATAGAAACGTATTTGGTACAACCCTAAGGGAATTATTTTTTCTTATCCCGTATTTTCATATTTATAAAAGCAAACCATATAATGAAATACAAATACTCAATGAATTTCCAGAAGCAGAGGGTGCACAAGTGTTTTAAAAATCATTATTCAGTAAAACCAAATACTACCAAAAGATGATAAAAATATCCACTTGAAAACTTAAAGAGGAATTATATATAGGATAGATTACCTATAATGCAATGAAAAGGAAAGTCTTTCATATCAGTATCTGTGTTCTACATCTAAAATCATATTCGAAGACACTGCTTGGCTTTGGATATTTTTATAGGGTTAAAATGCTAAGTAACAATAACTGAACAAACCAGAGAATAAAATTCTGTATTGATGCAAACAAAATCTGGAGGGTAACCCACAAAACTCTCACAACTGTCTCTGAGGAGGCAGCGGAGGTTAAACCGATAGTTGATGATAACTTTAGCTAATCTATAATGTTTGAAGTTCAACCCTGGCTGCACCCATTATTTATGTGACAACTCTGTAGTTTTTAAAAATAAGAAAAAAGTAATTCATAAATACGTCACACACATAATTTGGGAATTTAAAAATAAAAGACTAAACAAAAACTTAGAAAGACTATATAAACAAAGCCATGGGTGATAGTAACAAGATCTTACGAATAACAAGTACAGGTGCATCAGTCACGGTCATGTTGAGTATAGTGTATGTTGTATATAGTGTATATAGTGTATGTCCCCGTGTCCTCTGGACATGTTGAGCCTAGTGTATGTCCTTAGTCTCCGTCCATGTTCACAGTTTTCCTTGACTCCAGTGACTTGATGATCCATGTAGACAAACAAGGGAGCTGTGTGCGGTGCTAAAGGAAGAGTGGTTGCATTTGGAAAGCTCTACCTGGCTTCAAAGCCCAGCTCTGACACTTAGCAGTTTCGTGGCTGGTACAAGTCACTTAAGGTCTTTTAGCTTTGATTTGTTTTGTTTGCTTCCATTAGGATAAGAACACTTTGCAGAATGGCTATGAGGATGAACTGTAACCATTTATATAAAATCATAGGGTATATATTTGCACACACAGATATACGCAAACATATCCGTACATACATGTTTGGAGAGCTAGATGGATGGATGATAGACAGGCAGACCTGTATCTGTCTCTCTTTCTTCTCTAGAGCTATAGGCATATGCTTAAAATATGCACCAAATGTGGGTTCTAGAATATTTTTTTTAAATATTTTATTTATTTATTTGACAGACAGAGATCACAAGTGGGCAGAGAGGCAGGCAGAGAGAGAGGAGGAGGCAGGCTCCCTGCTGAGCAGAGAGCCCGATTCGGGGCTGGATCCCAGGACCCTGAGATCATGACCTGAGCTGAAGGCAGTGGTTTTAACCCACTGAGCCACCCAGGTGCCCCGGGTTCTAGAATATTAATCATGATTATCTTAGGTAGGGTGAATTCTGGGGGTGTTTACTTTCTTTATAGAAGAAAACAGAACCAGGGATGTCTGGTTGTCCCCGTGTCCTCTGGACAAGACTTCCTGACGCCCCTCAGGCTCCTAGGAAGTTGTCAGTTGTCCTAAAGGTACTAAAGGGTGGGAGACGCTCTAGGGACAGACGAGTATACTTTTTATTGAGGCCACTTGAGTGACACTCAGAACTGTCCCTGAGAAATGAGGCATTTTATTTTCCCACATGGGGGACCATGTCAGAGACATTCACACTGTCCTTTCTAAATACCTCAAAGCAATCTGGGACCGCAGCCAAGTCAGTCCCAGCTGGCAGGGTTCCAGTTTCCCCAGGGTATTCTTAGAACCTCTGACTGAGTCCTCAGGGTCCCGTATCCCTTATGGCCCAGAACCAGAAAGGCCGGACTCCCTTCCCAGTCCCTATACCAGTACAGCTCAGAGGTTATGCTCAGGGGCAAGAGAAAGAGATCAGGCACCTGGCAGCTAAGATCAGGTCCCTTTTGAACTGAAAAGAAAATCTAACTGTCTTTCTGCAGGTCCCTAAGATGTCGGGAAACCCCAGCAGCCTCTACTGACACAATCACTATAGGACAAGGAAGCCAGTTGTCAATCAAAATCTTTCGTATCACACCGTGTTCAAAGGAGGACAAATATCTCACAAAGAATATATGGCTTGTTTGAGGAGACAATAGTCAATCTAGCAAGCACATGGGCTGTGGAGCAGAAATGGAACTCTCTGGAAGGGAAATGGGGGAACAGATTGCATGGCAGGAGACTGGGGGTTGGTTTTCTGGAACACAGACCACCAAGCAATTAGAATCAGCAAGCCCCTCAGTAATCAGGAACTGGACTGTCACATGGAATGAGGAATAAGACAACACCTGTAAGAAAATGTCCATTTAAAAGCCTAAACCCTGTGTTAAAGTGAGGGTGATCATTCCTCGAAGAAAGAGAGAGAGAGTGTGTGTGTGTGTGTGTATGCACATGCGCATACACCCACTATATACATATGATTTTTGACTCATTTTTTTCCACTTACTAGTAGATTTTAACCATCCTTCTCATTGCAAAGATACAGACATAGCTCATCCTGCCTCAACCTCTAGGAAAATTACGAGTTTACTGCATGGCTGAGTCATTGGGTTGGTATTTCCTGGTTTATGGTACAGACCAGAGTCAGCAGAGGTTCCGGTGCCCTGATCACTCAGGCTCAGAGCCTGTGGGCATATCTTCCTTCTCCTCTGTCCCTGGGGATGGGCAAAGGAAGCTCAGCAGGTCAGTAGCGGGGTCCCAAGGTCCTCCATTCCAACTCGGCTTTCTGCATGGCCCCCAGCACTCCCAGCCCTGCCACTCTAAACTGGGTGGACCTTCCCTCCCAGTGTGGAATCCTGGAAATTGGAAATTACTTGTTCCAATGCCATTGGCTTCCTATCACCCAAAACTGCCTTTGTATCTCAGGATGATTTATGGCACCATTTCCAGTACTCCAATCCCTTTGCAGACTTTTTTCAATTTCTTCACTGCAAAGGTCAACATATGGATCTAGCTCACCCTTGTGAAACTAGAAAGCATGCATTCTAAAGCAAAATGGGAAGACCAAGTGCTTATTCAAAGATTCATGCCCTCAGGGTGCCTGGGGGGCTTACTGGGTTAAGCGACTGACTCAGGTCATAATGTCAGGGCTCAGCGTAGGGTCTGCTTGAGATTCTCTGTCTCTCTCAGAATAAATACATAAAATATATAAAAAAGAAAAAAGACTCATACCCTTGCCAGACCATGATATAACTGGAGAATTTTAAGGACTGGGGTAGCAGAACGAGCAGAGGGTAGAGGTGGGAACATTCATTCAACAATATTTGCAGAGCATCTTCTGGATACCACAGTTCTGCCCAGTGACAGGGGATGAAGTGAGAGGAAGAGCCAGGTGCCAGGAGGTGCCAGACTTTGCACGGCCCATTTCTTCCGTCAGTGTCCTTGACAGTGTCATGGACAGTGGGAGCCGCCCTGGTCTGCCCTTATGGAGCAGGAAGAATAGCCACAGAGGTGAAGCACCTGGCCAGAAGAAAAAGCTCTGACAAGCACAAAATTCCAGTAAAACCCAATTTTTAAATAAAGTTATCAGATCAGAAATCCAAACAGTGAGCACTTAAGAGCAGGGAGGTGCATAAAATAAGAAAATGCTGTACTCGGCAGTTTTTCGGATGGGTGAGAGTTATGGCTGTGGTGCTTTTAGTGCCTGGGAAGGGTTATAAATAGCCGAAGAAAAGGGATTTTCTCATATGCTCTTTCAAATATGCACAAAACACACACATACACTCACACACACATTCACATTTTAACACCGTACTGTATTTTTCAGATGGTTTCAAATTTAAAACAAATGAGTGACTCAGATGGAGATATTGAATGTGCCAAGTTTTAACCCGCAATGAGTTACACCAAAGGAGCTAAAAGCATGAATGTGTGAAGCAGCCTCAGGACACAAACCAGGACTCTGACCCTTGGAGGAGAGAGGGTTCCCATGGAGAAGCCTTTTCTCACTAATTGCACAGAGCACCTGGCTGCAGGATTATGAATCCTGACCTTTCCTGGTATGCCCAGATGGCTCCTTCCATGGGCAATGCGGGGTGCCCAGCGGTGGAGAGGAGGGGCTCTTGAAATTCAGCAGATCATTCTTTGGTTTCGCTCTAAACAACAGACAAGGAAAATCAGAACTTTCTCTCCAGATTCAGGGCCCCCCATCTTCTTTCCAGTAAAAAAAAAAAAAATTCAAACTGAGAGATATTTCAGGATTCCATAGTCATGATGTCTTGACTACCTACAAATGATTAATCCTTGTCCTGGCAGTGATCAAAGGAAATCTGTTTCTAAACAATGCTGCCACATGAACAGAATCAAGAAGAAAGAGCTGGAAAAGGTGTTCTCCTACGCGGGGGATGCAACACACACTCAAAGGGCATTTGCAGAAAGATGACCAATAGAAATATGCATTTATCCATCCATTTGTTTATTTATTCTTCATTCAATAGCTATTTGCTGAGTGTGCTGGGCACTAAGGGCTAGGGTAGGGACAAAAATGAATGCATTTCACAGATATATATGGAACACCTATGATGTGCCAGGCTCTGTATCAGGGGCTGGAGATCAGTGATGAGTAAGACCAGCAAGCTTCCTTCCCTTACAGAGCCTGCATTTTGGTGGGGAAAGACAGACAGTGGACAAACACATAATTAAGCAAGATAATGACCAGGAAGGCAGTAATGACCAAGGAGGACAAGGAGATAGACATTATCTGGGGGAGGACAATCTGAAATGGATTGTATTTCCACTAAAACTTGAAGGTTCACAAGGCAGGAGTTGCATAAAGAGCCAGAATGAGCATTTCAGCCTAGGGAAAGGCAGAAAGGGGGAGAGGCCACGGTGTGTTCAGAGCACTGAAGGGACCCACATACTGATCTCTTCCATGTTAGCCAGATACTAGACTCAGCAGCCATGGAATGATTTATGACATGAAAGGGCATCGAAGAATGAATATAACTTTTCCAGGAGAAGATGGAAGTATCTATGCCCTTCTTGACAGATGAGGGTACAGATCAGTGGTGATGTTCCAAGGCCCCAGAGTAAGTTCCTCTGGGGCTGATAAGGTTAGGATACTGGGGAAGGAAAAGCAAGGCTGTGTTGCAATAATTAGAATGGATTTCACAAGCAAGGAACCTCCTACTATGGAGAACAACTGTTACATTACCTTGCCTCAGATGAAGAAAGTGCTAGAATTGATTCAATTACCAAAACATAACCCCGTTTACGGTGAAATTTAGAATTCTAGTTCTACTGAGTTTTATGCTATTTATGGTTCTATGCCTGCCAAAGGAATGATTTTTAACTTGAAATGTGATCCTGTGTTTGACTGCGGAGCTGGTGCTCTAATGTCTAACTTATTTAGTCCTCATGGCCATATATTAAAGGATAGCTGGGTTGAAAAACCTGGCAAACAAATGCAATCATGGAATGTTAAAAAATACAAACCTATTTCTAAACCAGCAGCCTCTGATCCTACATATTTTGCTTGGTGCCCAGATGGGAAGCACATTTTAATGGCTACAAACGCTCCCAGGTCGGGTGCTAATAATGGGTACAAGCTTTGGCATTAGGCCAGCCCTATCCTGGCAGCCATTTTTTTGGCTAGGCTATTGCCAGCAAAAACAATAGCTTACTAAGCTGTTAAAAGTGAAGTACCTGACAAAGAATCTAAATTTGTAGCAATTGATGGACTCTTGGCTTTAAGAAATAAACCAATCACCATTTCCAAGCTCTTGGAGGAGACACCACTGCTGAATTAGAAATCACAACTAGGAAATGATAAGCCATTGTCAAAAGCAGCTCTTAAAAATCAAAGGCAATATGAAGCTAAGAAAAATCCAAAGCAGGAAGCAAGAAATGACAAGAACCAAGATTTGGCACCTCCCCTGCCCCACAGAGCACACCCCGAAATAATGCATGCCTCCGTTCACATCTGGAGACCCTGAGAAAGATGAAAAATTCAAGAACCAAAGACCTGAAAGCAACTGAACCTTGAAAGAACAATCAGCAAAAGAAGCACAGCTAGAAAAACTCTTAAGTTAGAGAAATTTTAAGAGATGTCATTCTTCTCCAGGAACAGAAAGATTTGAACTTGGTTACTTTAAAGACTGACAGAAAGCAGATTGTTAGCATAAATCAGTGGAAATGCGTCTTGTGTCTTAAACCAAGCGCCTGAATTTCACCTGCCCATCACGTAGCCATGTTGTCTACTGTTCATTGTTAACTCAACCATATTCTAAGCTTTGGAATATATATGAAATTAGTTAATAATGCCCATGAAATTGGCTTTTCCCACAATCCAATACATAGAGAAAAGAGATGCAAATTTCATTAGTTAAGCTCAACAGACTGAAAATCAAACATTGTTATTCAGTGTCATTTACCATACAAATGAATAAAGGCATTTTAAATTTTTTTTAAAAAGTAATGCATTAGATTAGATAAAAGAAGTCAGTGCAAAACAAGCAAGATATACAAAAGTTCATTTCTGGGAGTGCCTGGGTGCCTCAGTTGGTAAAGTGTCCAATCCTTGATTTCAGATCAGGGTTCTTTAGCAAAAGAAATATCCAGTCTCCTGTGTGGGTGACAGAGGTGGCTCCAAGTAAAAAAATGAAAATGTGAGTGCCTTCTTTCAAAAAGCTGGGGAAAACGCTGTTGCTGCTGGAAGTTCTAATATATTAAACTTTTCTTTTCTTCCATAATGGGAACTATTCTGAGGTTATATAGGGAGAATGGATTTGCATTTTTATTGTCATTAATTACTTCAAAAATCAAGACTAGTGTAACATTAATATTTAATACTCCTGTATTTCTTTGGCTGAACATTACTCTCCATATCCCAAGTCTTCCTCAATCTAATTATCAATATTTTTATTTATTTTACTGAAATAGATATTCCAGAAATTATTTTTTCTTTTCAGTGTTCCAGAATTCATTGTTTATCACCACACCCAGTGTCCATGCAATACTTGCCCTCCATAATACCCACCACCAAGCTCATCCAACCTCCCACCCCTCTCCCCTCCAAAACCCTCAGTTTGTTTCTCAGAGTCCACAGTCTCTCATGGCTCCTCTCCCCCTCCAATTTCCCCCAACCCACTTTCCTCTCCATCTCCCCATATCCTCCGTGTTATTCCTTATGCTCCACAAATAAGCAAAACCATATGATAATTGACTCTCTCTGCTTGACTTATTTCACTCAGTATAATCTTCTCCAGTCCTGTCCATGTTGATACAAAAGTTGGGTAATCATCCTTTCTGATGGAGGCATAATACTCCATAATATATATGGACCATATCTTCTTTATCCACTCATCCATTGAAGGGAATCTTGGTTCTTTCCACAGTTTGGCAACCGTGGCCATTGCTGCTATGAACATTGGGGTACAGATGGCCCTTCTTTTCACTACATCTGTATCTTTGGGGTAAATACCCAGTAGTGCAATTACAGGGTCATAGGGAAGCTCTATTTTTAATTTCTTAAGGAATCTCCACACTGTTTTCCAAATTGGCTGCACCAAGTTGCATTCCCACCAACAGTGCAAGAGGATTCCCCTTTCTCCACATCCTCTCCAACACTTGTTTACTGTCTTGTTAATTTTGGCCATTCTAAACTGGTATAAGGTGGTATCTCAATGTGGTTTTGATTTGACTCTCCTTGATCGCTAGTGATGATGAACATTTTTTCATGTGTCTATTAGCCATTTGTATTTCTTCCTTGGAGAAGTGTCTGTTCATGTCTTCTGCCCATTTTTTTTATGTGATTATCTGTTTTGTGTGTATTGAGTTTGAGGAGCTCTTTATAGATCTTGGGTATCAGCTCTTTGTCTGTACTGTCATTTGCGAATATCTTTTCCCATTCCGTGGGCTGCCTCTTTGTTTTGTTGATTATTTCCTTTGCTGTGCAGAAGCTTTTGATCTTGATGAAGTCCCAAAAGTTAATTTTCGCTTTTGTTTCCTTTGCCTTTGGAGACATATCTTGAAAGAAGTTGCTGTGGACGTGTTTCCAGAAATTTGATAGAGTTTCTGTTTGATAAACTTTCTAGTCCCTAAAGAGCTTTAGAAAAAACTATTTTCAAATTTGTATTTAATTTTTTTTTCTTGGAATAGAATTTTAATTCAAAAATCACATACCAACTTCTCCTGCTTTTGAGAAATTGGATTCCCATCTGATGTTCATTTCTTTACAGAGAAACTATCTTCTCTTTCACTTAGCTTATTGGCCTTTAGGACACTTTTGTCATTGTTGGTTTTCTGAAAAGTCGCCACAGTGCAGGCATATATATCATGCCTGTTACATTTGTTTTACCCAACACTCCGTGGGTTATTTCAATTTGAGGACTCATGTCTCTCTTTCTGAAAATGTTGTCTTCTGTTATTTATTTCCTCCCTTCAAGCCTCTGTTTTGTTTTTCTTTCCCTTTGCAACCTCAGTTAGATAGAATTTGGAACTCTTTGATAAACCTATTGTGTCTTAATGCTCCATTAAAACATTCTGTTTCTTTGTCTTTTGGGGCTGCATTTTGGAAGAATGCTTTGTGGCCATCCTCCAGCTTACAAATTCAGATTTTAGCTATGGTGATCTGCTCTTTAATACCCATTTTTAATTTCATTGTTCTTATTTTTTTTCTCCAGATCACTAAGATTTTTGTTTTAATTTATAAATACTCTCACCCATTTCTACAACATTATTTCATATGTTAACATTGATTATACTTATTCTAAATTTCCTGATGCTCTAAACTTTCCCTCCATCTTCTTCATGTAATCTGTAATTTCAATGTAATTTTCATGTAATTACAAATGTGGACACTAATGCCTGCAAGAAAATAATAATACAAATGTTAACTGCTGTTTGAGTTGGTTCAATATCAGAACCCAGGGGTAGAGAAATTATCACCTGGAGGAAATTGACACTAATGGTAAAATTGGTGATGTGATGGATGATATATTTTGATCTAGGAAATTTCTGAGTGCCTTGTTCACTACCCCTTCACAGAACTCTGCCCCTGTCCCTATGCCCTCTATCCTGAAAGGTAGGATGGGAGGAGTTTTGAGGAGCACAGGCACCCCTGCAGTGTGGAGTTGAGCGCATGAGGCCAAGCCTGGGCAGGAGGAGAACTCTGAGACTGTTGGGTATTTGTAGCTTTCTACTGTGGAAGGGAACCTGCAGTACCCTTCAAGGTTTCTATTCTCTAGGCCCATCTGTTTTGTGTTTTTTATTTTGATTTCCACTGATAGCTCTTGAGGACAGCTGAGCATCTTCTTTCCGCCCAAGAACTGAGCAAAGCAAATTGTAGCCAAAACTGGCAGCTGTTGGTTTGCTTAATAGGGAAAATATCTCTCAGAGCTGCCAAGGATACAAGATAGAAGGGGATCGAATAAACTTTAGGTTCTTTTCTGAAGATATAAAGCAAATTTTAGCACATACAACAAAACATTCACATTGCTCACTTCCACCCCCAGATTCTGCATGGGAGACACCTGACTCATTTTTAGAGTTGCTGCCCAGCCACTTATGGTGGACTAAGTTGGTCCATAAATACATTTCAAGTTGTATCTTCTTGTCTGTGCTCTTTCTACATGGCCTAAAAACTCCTTGGAGCTAGAGTTCCAGGATTTTCTGATAGCTGGAGAAACCCTGCACCCAGCCAGGACAATGTCCCTTTCAAGGCTAGCCAACATCCCTACCTCTCAGGCCTGCAATCAGATGAGCACAGACTTGGTGCCAGTCTGTGGGCCAGGGTTTTCCCAGGCATGGAGAAGGGATGCAGGGACCTTGGATGTCAGTTAATGCCACCCGATAGCAGCCAACTCTCCCATTACAATCTGGGCAGATGAGAAACTGGGACAGGCAAGTCATTCCCTGTCCATTCCTCATAGTCCAGTCCTGTTTTCTGCCTTGTTTGTAGTGTACCCCCCACAAGATTTAGTTAAGCCAAACTGCCCCGTCATGCTCTTCCCCCCTTAGACTTCCCTCTCCAGCTGAGCTGCCAAGAGGCCAACTGACTGCTGGGGATAGCAGACTTCCCTCTCTCCCAGCACTGGAAAGAGAGGAAGAGTCCAGCTGAGACCTATTCTTCTTAAGTGCTTCCAGCCTCGCCTGTCGGGACGGAGCAGGTCTGCAAACCAGGGTGAATACGGGTCAGAAGGGAAAAGACAGCTTCCATAAACATCAACAAAACCGCCTGGAGCTGGGGCCAGAGCTGGTGCATTGCTCTTCTAGATCAGCTTTTACCCAAGACTAGCCTCGCAGTGAGTCAAGAATAGATCCCGAATCAAGGATGAGGAGGGAGCATCAAGACTGAGTCTCACACCAGACTGGGCCAGCCTGACTTATGACTGCCTCTGCTGGATTCTCTTGCCAAAGGCCCAATGCTGTGTGACCACCCTTTCTCCTGTGCCCTCAACCCCATTCCCGGGAATTGGTCCTTCTCTAACTCCTTCTCCTATTCAGGAAGGACCTTCCTGATGACGTCCAGGGTTTTGCATGGTGTCAGTGATGACTTTGGGATGGCAACTGTAAACTTTCTCTTTGTTCTTTCTGTCCAGGCATCCCCCACCTGCCCAAACCTAGACAGTTTTGACAATTACTTAGATTGGACTTGAGTTTCCACTTGATAACAGGAGTCATAGAGCAGAGGAAAGAGTTATGCTTAGGGTTTTGTCAAAGGCTTGGTTCTACACTTACTATTTCTGTGACCTTGGGCAGGTCATTTACCTCACTGAGCTCCACCTGCCTCAGCAGTGAATAGCAGAACAGAAACTCCCATGGTGGCTTCTCTGTAGGAATATCTCTATGCTGACTAGTTCTGTTGGCCCTCCCAGCCCTTCTCTGACAGGCTGGAGGAAAGGATTCCCCTCCACCTCTCCCTGTTGTCTTTCTGAGTCCTGATATCCCAACCAGTTGCCTGTTCTGGCCTGGCCTTTTGCTCCTCTGCTCTCAGCAAACCACCCTGCAGTGTTGGGACAACTGCCTTTATCTACAGTGCCCTCCTAACCCCATCTCAGTAGGATCGAATATGTCTAGCCTCTCCTGCTCTTCCAGCTGAATAGGATCACAGTAGAAATCATTGCCCAGTCTTGGGTCTCCTTATACCATTTTACTGCACTGTCTTCTCAATGCTGGGGCAGTGCTGGCTGTTGGCTCCCCAGGGACAGAGGCCAGGGCAAGAAACCTGCTTCTCAGGGGCGCCTGGGTGGCTCAGTGGGTTAAGCCTCTGCCTTTGGCAGAGGTCATGATCTCAGGGTCTTAGGATCGAGCCCTGCATCTGGCTCTCTGCTCGGCTACTTGTGATCTCTCTGCCAAATAAAGTCTTTAAAAAAAAAAAAAAAAGAAACCTGCTTCTCAGGAGCACTTATATGTATGTTTCATACCCAGTGGTTTTCTGGATTGAATATAGTTCAGAGGCATGCAATGAAGTCAACAGTCCTGGACTAGGGGTCTGGAGAGCCTCAGTTTCACACTTTAGCTTCACACAAGTTACCCAAACACCAGCATAAAAACACCCTTGAAACTATTCCTCCCATTGTGTCTTCTACTTTAGAGAAGGTAGAAGGCACCAATTTCCATCCATTGTCAAAGCTGGAAACCTGGGCTTTACCTTTGACCACTTTCTCTCCCTGAACTTCTGCATCCAAACAATCTCTCCATCCAACCAATCTCTACCCCTTATTAGTCCTGCTTCCTCCAAATCTTGGGTTTGTTCATCTGTCTCTACACCCACTGCTCCATCTTGGTTCAGGCCAACATCATCTCTGGTAGTCTTTTTAAAAACAAATATGATCACTACACTCCTATACATAACATCTTGCAATGTCTCACCTTGGCTCTGTGGTTAAAATAAGCCCTTGATACAATTTCTAAGCCTTTGCACAGTCAGCCACTCGCTACCTCTCCAGCCCCACACACACCTCTCCCCACTTCAGGGGTTGTGTCCAGACTCCAGAATGCACTTCAGCTCAGTGCTCAGAGAAGATGTCTTGTGCCATCAGGATTTCACCAATGCCATCACCACTGCCTGTATGATCTCACACCACGACATCCTTCACCCAGCCTGAGTAACTCCTATTCATTCCATGGGCCTCAGCTCCAACATCATCCCTTCCAGGAATCCTTTCCCACATCTACCCAATTTGGTTTAGGTGTCTACGCTCCCAACCCTCATACTCCCTTCATTCCTTTTTATAGGAATTGACGTCCTGCATGGAAACTGCTGGTTTTCTTGTCTGCGTTAAACACCAGCCTGAGAGCCTTCAGATGGCAGAGATGTCATCTCTCCTTTTCCGTGTGGTGTCCCTTCACCCTTGCACAGAGCTAGAAGACACTCAGTATTTCTCTGATACATTCTCCTCCTCTAGAATTAAATTTGCCAAAGGGGTGGGTAAGACCATTCCAGATTAAAGGAGACTGAGAAGACATGACATCTGAATCCAATGTATAAAGCTGGTTTGGAACCCACAGCAGAAAAGTGGTATTGGTGGGACAACTGGTGAAATCTGTGTAAGGCCTGTAGATTAGATCGGTGTCACATCAAATTAATCTCCTGATTGTGATCATTGTAACCAGGTTACATAAGATATGTCTGAGAAATTTAGGTATGCAGAATTCCTGGTAGGTTTTTTGTGTCATTCTTTGTTAAGTATAAAATTATATTAAAATAGGATTTTAAAATGTAAGCAAAATAAAAGCGTGGGTTAACTGGAAAGAAGGAGAACCAACTTCAGGATTCCCTTGGAACTTGATTTTCTTAGTAACTTCAACATGAGTTTTCCTTTCCTTCGGCTTTTCTCTATCCTATAGCCGGCAGAATCTTCAGGTTAAAGCATGGGGAAGGAGTCTTATTTCTGCGTGTCTGCATGGAAAGGCTGTGGGTACTTCAACTGTTGTGGTGTGAATGTCATCCTCCAAAGCCCTGCTCAGTGCTATCAAACTAGTCTGCCAGCTGATTGATGAACTTCCCACCAGTGAAAGTGGGCAAGTGCCAACTCAAGCCCACTGGACAGGGGCAGGGGAAATGGCTCCCCAGACTTGGCTAAACATTGGAGCTGCTTCCCATGGCGTCAGCTTAGCTTTTAACCTACTGAGAAGGATGGCGCCTGAAACATTCATGGGAATGGATTTCACAAACAGGGAAGAACACCAGGAAAGAGAGAGCTCCACACAGCATGTCTACAGCCCAACCCCAACCCAGAGCTCCAGCCCCTGCCTTTCATCCCCTGGCCAACGTGGGTCACCCTCGGCCTTGTCTTTAAGGCACAGATGGGATTGTCTGAGTCGGGGTTGGAGGCTTCCTTTCAGATGTTAAGAGTGCAGGAGGAGTGGCAGGTGAAACTCCAGGCCTGGTTCATCAGCTCCAGACTTAAAGCTGAGAAAACATCCCCTGCAGCCCTCGGTCAGGCCCGGCGCCCTCTGTGAGCCCAGCGAGGTCCTGCTGCTCTCCTCCGTGCCTCATGAGCCACAGGAAAGATGCTATTGCCTTTGCTCCAACAGCCATAGAAACACTTGGGCTCAGAGGCAAGAGACCCAGAGCCCATCCACCCAGGCCCCAGAGAAGGGGTGCCAGTCTTAGCTTGGGCATGCCAGGTGACATGGTGACCACTTGCCCCTGCAGTTGCCCGGAGGTTGTTAAAATAGAATGAAATGCAATCTGTCCCCTGCAACTTCCACCTCCAGATCAAAGTTCTACCCTATGGTGATTACACAGAATCCGTTTGTTTTCTCTACTACATTGTACTTCTTTAAACATCTGGAGACAGAGATCTTTTTCCACCCAAGTCTTCTTCTTTTTTTTTTTTTTCCCATAAGAAGCTCATTTGGATTAGACAATTCTTCCACTTGCCTCCATACAGCACAGTTTCTAGGTTCCCTAAGATGTTAATCACTATCTCCTATGTTCACTTTCAAGGTTCTTTCTATAATGCAATGACAGTTAAAATAGGAAGTTCCAGACAAAGTAGCCAGCACAGAGGACAGCAGAACTACCTCCTCTGATCCACACTCCATTCCACCATTATTAATGTAGGCCAAGATGGCCTTCTTAGCAATGGATGGTGATGCTGGCTCCCACTGAAGTTACCAGCCCCCCAAACTCCAAAACATTCACTGACATTTATACCACTAACTTCTGGATGAAAAATATTAAATGTTAGTCACTGTTCATTTCATTTTGGCAGTTAACATCAATTTCACTCCTGCTGCTGGGCCTCCCAAGGCCCTTGGAAGACCCTCCTAAAGAAAAGTGCCAGGGTGGGTCCAGGCACGTTGCCTGAGATGGGAGAACACACAAGAAGGCAAAGCATCAGCATGGCCCAGCTCACCAGATGAAGCCTCCCTTACTCCTAGTGAAGAGGAGCAGAAAAGAGCCTGACACACTGGAATGTGGAGATGAGGCAACAGGAAGCCAGTGTGTTCCAGAGACATGTGAATGGCTGTGGGAGATGCTGAAGGTGAATGATGGGCCGTGCTGGCTGTGTAGCCCCTTAGAGGCCAAATAGGAGCCCACAGACTTGTGGACGCAGAGGAGGGGTCTTGGTGACTCAGACACCCTTCCTCACCTTCATCCAAGTAGCGAAGACAAAAGCATCACTCAGGCTTGGCCACTTCTCAAAGAAAGAAAGAGAAAGAGATTGAATGCACACCTCACAGAGGATCTGATTTACTGATCCTGAAAGAAACACTGAACCTTTTTCATCTTGATAGTATCCAGACTCCCAGAGGGGCATCAATTCACTTTCACAGAAAATAATAACATCTTCTCTGCTCTGGAACAGCAAGCCACAGTCTGAAGGAAGAAACTCCACCTAGCAAAGCGGCACCAAGAAAACCTCTCTGGCAAAGACAAAGAATGCATTAAATTGATCCCTTACAAACACATCTCAGCCGGGGAGAGTTCAGAGGCAGTGAGCTGTCAAAAAGAAAGCCAAGGTGTTGGATTTTCTTTCATCACATAAAAGAAGTCAGTGAAATGGAGCACTAGATTTTACTAGCAAATACACCAGCAGCAACACACACAAGGTAACCTTGACCTCTCGCAGGATTCTGCATATTTCAAAGTTCCTGTGCAGATGAGTCAGGTCAGCTGTGGCCAAGTGATTCCATAGTTAAACCACCCACAGGTTAGACCAGGGCTAGTCTAAGGTCCACGGAAGGCAGCTTCTGGGTGGTAACAACAGTTGGGAGGTTTTGTGTACAGCCTGTTGTCCCTGGAGGTGTGCACAGCCTTTTGGCATGCACAGTCTCATCTCACGGTGGCCCAGGGGCAGGGTCTCTGGTCGATGGTCCCCATCACTTCTGGTTTGAAGTTGTAGCAATCTGTTGTTTCATGTAAGTTGCCCATTTTTTCTCCTTTCCCTCTTAGGTTTTGTTGCTTTCAGAAGTATTCAAGTCATCTTGAAATCATACATCTCAATGCTTTGCGACTAATTATTCATTAATAGGAAAATTTGCAGGATACTTCATATAAAAAGATATATTTAAAATAGGAAGCATAGAGCACCTGGGTGGCTCAGTCAGTTAAGGGTTTGACTCTTGGTTTCAGGCCAGGTCATGATCTCAAGGTCATGAGATTGAGCCCCAGGTGGGCTTTGTGCTCAGCGACGAATATGCTTGAGTTTCTCTCTCTCCTTCTGCCCCTGCCCTCCAATACCCCTCCTACCACATACATGTGTTTGCTCACTCTCCCTCTCTCTCTCTCTCAAATAAATAAATACATCTTTAAAAATGGGTAGCCTGAATAAAAAGTAGAACTTTCAGGGGCTCCGGTGTGGCTCAGTCAGTTAAGCATCCAATTCTCAGTTTTGACTCAGGTCATGATCTCAGGGTCACAGGAATGAGCCCTGCACTAGGCTGGTACTCAGCATGGAGTCTTCTTGGGATTCTCTGCCTCGCCCTCTGCCCCCCACCCCCACTCTCTCACTCTCTCCCTCTCTTAAAAAAAAAAAAAAAAGAAAAGTAGAACTTTCAAACCAAACCATTCTGAAAGAAAGAACCAGCTAAAATTTAAGAACTGTTACACAATTTGAGCACAGAGTAAAATAACAATGGTAGCTGATAGACAGCATTTACTCCATGTCAGTTACTATCTAAACACTTTATAATATTAATTTTTTATAGTTCTGTGGCAGCCCTTCACCAAGCAAGTTTATTGGCACCATATTCTCCACAGCATTTGCTCACTTTCTGTCTCTGTGTCACATCTTGGTAATGCTCACAATACTTCAAGCTTTTTCATAATTATTATTATATTTCAAATTAATTATTATATGTGTCACGGTGATCTGTGATCAATGATTTTTTCTTTGATGTTCCTACTGTAATTGTTTTGGGGTACCATGAACCACATCAATATAAGATGGTGGACACAACTGATAAACGTTGTGTTCTCTGAGTTACGAATTTTTGAAAAGACAAACTTTACACCCAAAAAGAGAAAGTTGTTTTCTCATGGTTACTCTTCCAGGAACTTTAAGAGATAGGATTTGAACTCAGAGCCCATACCCTTAATTCCTTAACTACTTCTCCCTCGATGTACAAACATACCTTGGAGATATTGCAGGTTTGGTTCTAGACTGCCACAATAAAGCCAGTCAAATGAATGTTTTGCTAGCCCAGTGCATATGAAAGTTATGTTTATACCATACTGTACTCTATTAAGTGTGCAATAGCATATGTCTAATAAAAAAAGTACATACTTTAATTAAAAAGTACTTTATTGCTAAGAAATGCTATCATCTGAGCTTTCAGTGAATCAATCTCTTTGCTGGTGGAGGGTCTGGCCTTGATGTTGATGGCTGCTGACTGATCAAGGTAGTATTTGCTGACAGTTGGGTGGCTGTGACAATTAAAATAAGACAATAAAGTTTGCCACATCAATTCATTCTTCTTTTTACTTGAATGCTTAGGGTCTTTGTAAAGTTATTAATTGATCTAACTGCAGTATTGTGTGTCTCAGGGAAGAGGGAGGCCTCAGGAGAGAGAGAGAACAGTCAGAACACAAAAAACATTATCAGTTGTGTCCACCATCTTATGTTGATGTGGTTCATGGTACCCCAAAACAATTACAGTAGGAACATCAAAGATCATTGATCATGGATCACCATGACAAATATAATAATTAATTTGAAATATAATAATAATTATGAAAAAGTTTGAAGTATTGTGAGTGTTACCAAGATGTGACACAGAGACAGAAAGTGAGCAAATGCTGTGGGGAATATGGTGCCAATGAACTTGCTTGGTGCAAGGCTGCCACAGACCTTAAATTTGTAAAACATGAGGTGTGCTTACAATCTATTAAATCGTCCTTTTGAAAGACAAAAACTCTCAAATTATGTCAAATCAAATACACTGTTTACTTATTACAAAATCTTCCTCTCTCTCTCTCTCTCTCTCACACACACACACACACACAATAAAAATTAAATAGAAGATAACCAAAAAAAATTGTTATCAAGGCATAAGATCAAGTTCGCTCAGTTCAAGGAATTTCGAGGAAAAGGGAATTCCCTCCACCCTCAGACACAAGACTAGTTCTCCATAAAAAAGCTATCACTGTTCCTGGCATGCATCCGGCTCTGCTCTCGGTTGATTAGGAACCCAGGGAAGATATACAAGCATCTACCTTGCTCTGATTGTCAAAAATGGGGTGCCACTTGGACAAACTTATTTAAGAAATTGAAAGAATAGGTGCCTGGTTGGCTCAGTCAGTAGAACATGCAACTCTTGATCTCTGGGTTATATGTTCAAGCCCCATGTTGATATAGACATTACATACAAATAAAAATCTTTTAAAAAGGGGGGGGGCATATGCCACAATCTCAGAGGCACGTGGGTGACTCAATCAGTTAAGTATCCAACTCTTGATTTAGGCTCCAGTCATGATCTCAAGGTTGTGAG
This sequence comes from Mellivora capensis, assembly GCA_004024625.1. NCBI lineage: Eukaryota > Metazoa > Chordata > Mammalia > Carnivora > Mustelidae > Mellivora > Mellivora capensis. Next base: position 41,260 of record PISX010005220.1, on the reverse strand, counting down.
ATCAGCCCAGCCTCAGGCTCTGCACCGGGAATGTACCTGCTTAGGATCCTCTTTCTCTGTCTCCCTCTGCACCTCTCCCCCACTCTCTCTCTAAAAAAAAAAAAAAAAAAAAAAAAAAAAAAAAAAAAAAAAAAAAAAAAAAAAAAAAAAAAAAAAAAAAAAAAAAAAAAAAAAAAAAAAAAAAAAAAAAAAAAAAAAAAAAAAAAAAAAAAAAAAAAAAAAAAAAAGGGAAAAAAGAAAGAAAGGAAGGGAGAAAGAAAGAATTAAAAGAATAAAACACAAAAGACCAATTATTTAATAATAAAATTAACAATTGATTGTAGAGCTAGAGATGTAAAATATAAAGATATGAAGGTACTGTTTCAATCAAAAACAGTGCAAATTTTCAGAAAGTTGTGGAAATTTTATAAAAAATCTAGTGTTCTTTGCTCCTAATAAAAATCTTAATTTAAAGAGTAAAAATCATTACAAGCTCATATATAGACTAAATCCAGATACTAAGAATAAAAGGGTAGCTCCTTTCCCCCAAAATAAAGTTAACATTTTAAAATATAAAATAATATTAAAATATCTGTACTAAAAAAGATATTGAAGGTAAAATTAAAAGCTAATAGAAGTGAGTATAATTGAGGTTTTATCCCAAAACCTGTAAGGTATAACCAAAGAAGCACTCTGATGAACATTTATAGCTTTAAATGAATTTCTCTTTAAAAAATAATCTGAAAATAATGAAACATTCAATTTCAGTAGATCTTCAAAGTCAAAAGCTGGGGAAGGAGTTTATGACAATAACACAGAAGTTAATGAAGTGAGAATGACATATAAGAAGAAGGTAATAAAAAAATGAGTCCACTCTGAGCTGGAGGTCTTGCCTACCTCATGTCTCAGACAATCTCTGTGTGGAGTTCACAGACCTCTGTCCTACATCACAATGCCTGTGTGGCATTTCATGACCCAGTGTTGGTAACCTCACGACCTCAGAAGGAGCTCTTTGCCCAGCTCTCCTTTAAAAGTTCTTTCTCTAAATGAGCCAAACTTGAGTGGGCTCTCATCTTGGGGTTGCCAGAAACCATGGTTCCTGGCACAGTTGGACCACTGGTCTTCAAGCAGGGACCCCACAAGTGGCAGATTGGGAGAGACCCCCTCCTTCATCCTCCAGAAGAAGCGGCAGGAGCACGCTGCAGGAATCAGCTGAGTTTGGAGTCTCCAAACTGGGCCATGTGCCAGAGATAGAAATGCTCCGTCATAGGCCAGGTGAGCTCGGAGAGCAGCCAGAAACCAGGGAGATGGGAGTGACTGAGCACTTTTCTCTGAGGTCACACTGAGGAGTTGGGCCCCAAGCTCTCTGCTCCTCCAGGCAGGAGATTGGGAGGCCGCCATTTTCATTACTGTCCTCCAAAGCCCTACGGAAAGCATTCAGGGAACAAAAGCTTCCGAGAGCGAACCTGAGCAGATTACTTAGCCTGGCCCCTGGCAAGGGTGGTGCAATTCTACCTGGGGCAAAGACATTTGAGAATCACAGCAACGAGTCCCTCCCCAAGAAGATCAACAAGAACATCCCGCCAAGACCAAGTTCACCAATCACTGAGAACTTTAAAACTTCAGAACTACAGGAAAACAGCACATAGAATTCATGGCTTTTCCCCCATGATTCTTTAGTCTTTCTAAATTAAAATTTTTTTAATTTCATTTTTTTCTTATTCTATTTTTTAAAAATTTTTCCTCTTTACTTTTTTAACCCTTTAAAACTATTTTATCTTATTAAAACCTTTTTTAAGAATCTTTTTAAATTTAAATTGTTATAGTCATATTCTATCCCTTCATTGTATTTAACCTTATTTTTTGTATACATATAAGTTTTCCTTACTTTAAAAATTTGGGATACAGTTTCTTGTACAGATGAAAATATACCCTAAATCTAGCATATAGCTCTCTTCTAGTCCCCTGCCTCATCATATTCTCTCCTTTTTTTTTCTTTTTTCAACCAACTTCTTACCAATTCCCTTTTTGGAATCTTTTTAAATTTTCATCTTTACAGTCATATTACATCCCTTCATCATGTTTGCCCATATATATATATTTTTTTCTTTCTTTAAAATTTGGGGAGGCAGTTTCTTCTAACAGACAAAAATACACCCAAAATCAAGTCTGTGGCTCTGTTCAAATCACATTTTTTTTCTTTTTTCTTTCTCCTATCTTCTCCCCTCAGTTTTGGGTCTCTTCTGACTGGGTTAGCGTATATTTTTCTGGGGTCATTGCTACCCTCTTAGTATTTAGTTCTCTCATTCACCTATTCTTATCTGGATTAAATGACTAAGTTCAAAAATAAGAGCAAGGGGCAGTACCGACAGCTAGGGACCTAATCCATATGGACATTAGTAAGATATCAGAACCAGAGTTCAGAATGATGATTATCAAGATGTTAGCTGGGCTTGAAAAAAGCATAGAAGATACTAGAGAATTCTTCTCTGGAGAAATAAAAACATTTTCTGGAGAAATAAAATAACTAAAATCTAACCAACTTGAAATAAAAAAAGCTATTCATGAGGTGCAATAAAAAAAATGGAGGCTTTTACTGCTAGGATAAATGAGGCAAAGAGAGAATTAGTGATACAAAAGACCAAATGATGGAGAATAAGAAGCTGAAAAAAGAGATAAACAACTAGTGGACCACAAGGGGAGAATTCAAGAGATAAGTGATACCATAAGACAAAACAATATTAGAATAAATGGGATCAGAAGGTATATTGGGACAAATTATAGAAGAGAAGTTCCCTAATTTGGCAAAGAGAACAAGCATCAAAATCCAGGAGGCACAGAGAACCTCCCTCAAAATCAATAAAAATAAGTCAACACTCCACCAACAAATAGTAAAAATTACAAATCTCAGTGACAAAGAGAAAATCCTGAAAGTAGCTCAGGACAAGAGGTCTGTAACCTACAATGGTAGAAATATTAGGCTGGCAGCAGACTTATCTACAGAGACGTGGCTGGCCAGAAAGAACTGGAATGATATATTCAGAGCACTAAATGAGAAAAATACTCAGCCAAGAATACTATATCCAGCTAGGCTGTAACTTAATATAGAAGGAGAGATTAAAAGCTTCCAAAACAAACAAAAACCAAAAGAATTTGCAAACACCAAACAAGCCCTACAGGAAATATTGAAAGGGGTCCTCTAAGCAAAGAGAGAGCCTAAAAGTAACACCAGAAAGGAACAGAGACAATATACAGTAACAGTCACTTTACAGACAATACAATGGCACTAAATTCATATCTTTCAATAATTACCATGAATATAAATGAGCTAAATGGCCCAATCAAAAGACACAGGGGACACAGGGTATCAGAATGGATGAAAAAACAAGACCCATTGATATGCTGTGTGCAAGAAACTCATTTTAGACCCAAAGACACCTCCAGATATAGAGTGAGGAGGATGGAAAAAAAATTTACCATCCTAATGGACATCTAAAGAAAGCTGGGGTGGCAATCCTTATATCAGATCAATTAGATTTTAAGCCAAAGACTATAATAAGAGATGAGGAAGGACTCTATATCATACTTAAAGGGTCTGTCCAACAAGAAGATCTAACAGTTTTAAATATCTAGGCCCCTAACATGGGAGCAGCCAATTATATAAACCAATTAATAACAAAATCAAAGAAACACATTGACAATAATACAATAATAGTAGGGGACTTTAAGACCCCCCTCACTGAAATGGACAGTTCATCCAAGCAAAGGATCAACAAGGAAATAAAGGCTTTAAATGACACACTGGACCAGATGGACATCACAGATCTATCTAGAACATTCCATCCCAAAGCAACAGAATATACATTCTTCTCTAGTGCACAAGGAACATTCTCCAGAATAGATCACATCCTTGGTCACAAATCAGGTTTCAGCTGGTACCAAAAGATTGGGATCATTCCCTTCATATTTTCAGACCATGATGCTTTGAAACTAGAACTCAACCATAAGAGGAAAGTTGGAAAGAACTCAAATACATGGAGGCTATAGAGCACCCTACTAAAGGATGTGTCAACTGGGAAATTAAAGAATTAAATTCATGGAAACAAATGAAAATTAGAATAAACTGTTCAAAATCTTTGGAATACCAGCAATATAAGAGAATACCATGCAGCCATCAAAAAGAAACCAAAATCTTGCCATTTGCAATGAAGTGGATGAAACTAGAGGGTATTATACTAACTGAAATAAGTCAATCAGAGAAAGACAATTATATGATCTCTGTGATATGAGGAATTTGAGAATTTAGGGTGGGGGGGGTTAGTGGGGGAAGGGAGGGAAAAATGGACTAAGGTGGGACTGGGGAGGGAGACAAACCATAAGAGACTCTCAATCTCAGGAAACAAACTGAGGGTTGCTGGGAGGTGGAAGGGAGGAATAGGTGGCTGGGTGATGGACAGTGGGGAGGGTCTGTGTCATGGTGAGTGCTGTGAATTGTGTAAGACTGATAATTCACAGACCTGTATCCCTGGGGCAAATAACACATTATAAGTTAATAAAAAAGAAATTTTAAAAATAAACATATGAGCCAGACTCTACATCTGTTATGCTTAGACATGTGAGGAGAGGAGATGTAAGGGTGAGGCAGAAGTTCTCTCTCTCTTTCCTTGGCAAGACGTGCATGGGGGTCTCACTCTGCACCCCCTGCAGGATGATCAGAGGGCAGGAGGCAGGTCCTGAGACTTCCCCAGGAATTTCTTGATACCTGATCTCCTCCTCTGGCATAAGTCTATGACAGCCATTCCCAGAGCAAGCTCCTAATACACCCTGCCCCCTGCCAGCCCCTTCTGGAGGGAGCACCTGTGCAGAGCACTAAGTTCTGGGAGAAGATCCAGTCCCCTCCACTGAGATGAGGAGAAAAGAGATGTTCAGGAATGGTCAAAGACACAAGCCTACATCTCAAGGAGGCCAGGTCCTCAGGGGAAAGAGGAAACTGTCCAGATTTGGATCATTAAGAGGAAGGGTAACAAACAAATAAAACCTTCCTCTATTGGAATATTCAGTTTTTCTTTTATATGAATTAAAAAAAAATAAGAAAGAAAAGAAAAAGAACAAGCTCAATGAATCGATCCCCTTCCAAAGGCAGCAAAATCATAAATGTAAATGTTGACTGTTTTAACTGCTTTATAGCTCATTTAAAACTGTATAAATCACAGTATTCCAGAGGCAAAAAGAATGGTTCATCATTGCATGTACCCTTTCGTTGACACCTAAAGCCTGAGTGGGAGAGGAGAAGGTCTGACTCAAGATGATGCCACAGCAGGCATCAAACAGCCATTTCGAGCTGCTTGGGCAAACTTAGTACACTTTCCTTTCCAGACGGACTCATGTCCTCCCATCCGTGTGCAGCGGCAGAACCCACTGAGTTCATGTGGAAGACCTCTCCAGGGGCTGTGCTTTGCAAGAGCAACAGCGTCTGGCTTCTTTCTCATTCTCCCTTAGGTCCACCAGCCCTAAAGGATGTGGGTCTCTGGCTGGGAGCCAACAGGATCGGGTAAGTGCCCATCAGCACAACCAGGAAAGTCAGCACAAGAAAGGGAAGTAGAAAATCAGAGGGAGCCCATCGTGATGAGACTGTGTCAGCTCCAACTTGGGGGATCCTCCAGGCACGGAGAGCAAAGGAGCACGGTGCCATCCCCCGCCAGTGCTCATACTCTCTCCCTGCTGCCCAGGCCTGCTGCCAGCCTCTTTGTTGCCAAATGATTCTTTTACAATGAAGCAAGTAGAACCATCTAGGTGTAGTCAAATGAATCTGCAGTTCCATCACTGACCAACCTGGGCAGTCCCTTCGTCTGTTGAACTTCCATTTCTCATCTCATTTAGCAAACGAGATTATTACTAAGTGAACCCCTTATTTGATGGCAAGTGTTGCTGAATGTACTGATGATAAAGCATGAAACTGTGTCCCTTTGCAATCGTGGTACATCTTACATGCATATAAAAAACATCTCAGCAAAATGGGTGAGTGTTAACATTGAAAAGTCTGCAAAAACATTCTAAATTATTGACAGTGGTTCTGAGAGGCAAGTCAGATGAAGAGGTTGGATGGAAATTGACTCGCCCCCCCAGGCCCAGGGACCCCTAGCCATTGAGCTTACTCACCATCTCCATCTTCCAGAACACACACTGAGTCACTGCTCCCCTTCAAGAGAAGCAACTTTGGAGAATGGCCAGTAGAAATAGAACAGTAGAAGCACATTAGCAACAGTAGAAGCACGTGGGGAAACGTGAATTCTGTAGGTGTCTATTCAAGCACGTGCACCTGTGGAGTATTCTGGGGGTAAATGGTAGCATTGGGGTCATAGGTTAATTTTGTACCTCCCACTGTGAGATATGAAGAGGTAGCTGTTAACACAGTTGTATGCAAGTTAAGATTGGATTCCATATAAATCACGCACTGCTCAAAAGTTTTGAAATCTAAAATTCTAAATGACAAGGTCTCAGCTTATTTATATATTTTTAATGAAATTCTTAACTCCACACCTGTTTACAGATACTTCTGTTAATTACACTTTCGGGTAACTTTAAACTGATTCCAATTTGTCTCTATCTCCGTGAATTTTTAGAATGGAGATCATAGCATTTTATTTATTTATTTATTTATTTGACAGACAGAGATCACAAGTAGGCAGAGAGGCAGGCAGAGAAAGAGAGGAGGAAGCAGGCTCCCTGTTGAGCAGAGGCTTGATGCCGGGCTTGATCCCAGGACCCTGGGACCTGACCTGAGCCGAAGGCAGAGGCTTTAACTCACTGAGCCACCCAGGCGCCCCTGGAGATCATAGCATTTTAAAATCGGGACAAGACATTTCCTAAAGGATATGAAAAAATATTCTTCACCATTGGCTTGGTTGACCCAGTATCTCTGAGTGCCAAAGATGTATGAATTCAGATATTGCCTGCATAGATATAAATTTTAGTTTTGTGTACCTGTGTTTATATACACATTTACTGTGGTTTATAATGTTGTTTTCTTTTCCTTAGCTTCCAGCTGGTTCACACTTCTTCATAGTGCTTTCCAGCACATAAACTACTTGCAAATCATTAGAATAGGGGAATAGCTGTGATAATAGTGTTTCGTGCCTTCTGCAAAATGATTTGATCAGCCACCTTCAAAACCCAGCATTTTCACAAGTTCCATCATTAAAAGTAGTGTAATTCTAGTTGACATAATTTGAGAGATTCAGGAGAAAGGTTTACAAGTTCTGAGACTTGTATGGTTGTGACTCAGTGTGGCATGTCAGTCTTATTAGTCATGAGATCAAAGTTTCTAAGGCTTTATTACCAAATAAATGTTGACCAGCGTACACTGAGAATAGCTAATATAAAGGGAACTCTCTCAATGTGTCTCGTGTTCATTTCGCTTTGAGTATAGTATTTGGATCATTTTACATCTGGGTAAAAGTTGGCAAAGCTTCAAAAAATCTCCAAGAAAGCATGAAAAGACAGAGATTAGAAAAGTTATATTTGCAAAATTAATAGGGAATTAAGGCCTTTCTATAAATCTTTTTTTTTTTTTTTTTTTTTTTTTGCTGTAAATATGAGAGTTCAGAAAACAGTGCTAAGGTCTAAATTCTCAAAGCTACATGCTTGGTACTTCTCATCATTCCCATCACTGTTCTTCTTTTGAAATGCAAATTAGTGCTTTTTAACAACAAAAAAAAGAAAGACAGAAAGAAAAAAACACAAGCTCCTGGAATATGGGAGGGTTCCTCCATGTAAAGTGATCGGGATTTTGTTATAACCATGTTTCAGCTCTGGAACCCTGCTCCCCTCAGACACTCCCACATCACCCCTGGGTAAACTGTATGAAGGGAATCTAGGGAGTCTGTTGCTGATACAGTTTGGAACCAACTAATTTTTGTCCTCGTAATTCAGAACATTAAATAACTAATGCATTTAGTACCACTTATTGATTGTTCAGGGCTTTGACCACAGTTTTAAATAGAATCCAAAATAATCAAAGTAGAGTAAACAACTTTATCCAAAGTAAACTTTGTTGCAGAAGTGTCCCCCCTCCTCCACATAGATTTTAGGGCAGGAATGGGAAACACTTTTGAGGGATTTCACACAGAATCATTTTTGGAAAAGCTTCGCTGGAGTATGCAAATTATTCTTCAGCATGCATTTTAAGTGAGGGAGGGAGGACTCCATTTCATTTCAGTTTTAAATATTTAGGTGTGAGGGGGTTTTCAACATGTGAGTTGTCTCTGGAATTCTTTTCATTTTCAAGTGTCAGGATTCACATCAGGACGGCCAACTTGCTATGGGTTTCTCCCTTCCCTGATGCTGTTCCTTCCCTGAACTCAGAACAGTTGCCATACCAAGGGGAGAACCCTCAGGGTGAACGAAGTCAATGTGACTTTAAAAGTGATCAAAGTGTTTTCCAAGGTGAGGGCTTCACTATTTGAATGCAGAGTCTCCCAAAGCAGTAAGTCAGTGATAAGTTTTTGGTCACCAGCCTTATTCACACTTTTGTACACCGTCACTTGCGCTAGCATATTAGTGTGAATCTTAACAATAGTTTCGCAGTGTATACCAATGGTTAAACATAATTGATATAAAGATGTTTCTGGGGGTGCCCGGGTGGCTCAGTGGTTTAAGCCTCTGCCTTTGGCTCAGGTCAGGTCCCAGGGTCGTGGGATCGAATCCCGCATTGGACTCTCTGCTCAGCGGGGACCCTGCTTCCCCCTCCCTCTCTCTGCCTGCCTCTCTGCCTACTTGTGATCTTTCTCTCTCTCTGTCAAATAAATAAATAAAATCTTTTAAAAAGATGTATAACTTTATGTGCTTTACAAAGAGCAGCTACGATAGATGGTTGAAAGTTCTTGAGTTGTGTTTGTATTTTGTTTTGATTATGTCCTATTATCATTCACCCTCCTATGAATTTGAGGGTCAGGACAGTCTTTGGGGGGAAAAAAAGAGGATGGACGGAAATCAGAGCTCAGGTTCCATAATCAGACCAACAAAGGCCACAGTCCCTCTGGAAGGAAAGAGGGCTGGCGGCCGTGACCCTGGGGCCTCTGTGCTACGATCCTGTGGTCTCTGACTATGCACAGGCATATGCCTTGCAGGCAACACCAAGGGGCGTTCGAGCCTCAGTGAATATCTGTTCTTTCTCCACTCGCTCTCTCCACAGGAGGGACAGACTCACGTCAGCCGCAGAATTCTCTTCCTCCGTGAGCTGCATATTAAGAAATGGAGTCCAGCTAGATAAATAAAACAAGTCCCTGTGGCAGAGACCCTTGCCGCCTTCCACAGCCAAGAGAGGCCTCCCACCAATGGATGGCTGCCCTGAGCAGCTGAGGGGCTGCCTCATGTTTCAGAGTTTGGGGGAGGAGGGCCATGGGGGACAAAGGATGCTCAGCCCTGTAACGTATCCCAAATCACCATTCCTCACTGAGCAAAAATCATGGAAGGCCTGGAGAGTCTCTTAGACAGAGGAGAAGCTTTGTTCATGGATCCTGGAGAACAGTGGAGGGGGAGGCAGGGGACCCATGTGGAGACCCTACGAAGCTCCCAGGAGGGGCTGCAGGGAGGCCAGAGCCTGGCTCTGTTATTAATGGGCACACAGAGCCCCAGGGGCCAGACAGGCCTGTCTCAGAGGAGAGCAATCGTTCAGCAGAGGAGGCAACACAGGTCTCTCTCGGCTCCCGGATGTCTGCTGAGGGAGAGGAGCTGTGAAGGAAAGGTCAAGGTGATTTTTGGAAATAGAGAGATGGCCAAATAGCTTTGCCAAGATGCTATGTCATTGTCTCCTAAGACATTTGTGTTATGGGGACAGATGGTGAGACAATCTTGCCCTGGTCTTCAAAGGGGATATGTCCTCTGTCCGGAGGGCCCAGCGTGATGGTGTTAAGCCACAGACCTGCGGGAAAGGAGGACATCTCCAGGCTTTGAGAGGAACAAGAGAAAACAAAAACCTCAGTCCGTCCCACTGCCCCCAGAACCCGATGTTACTACTCACCTGAAAATATTTATTAAAAAGAGGGTGCAGAAGTAAAAAGGGAGCCTGGAGGGCAGCAAAACAGTAAGGCTAAGACCAGAGAAAGGAGAAAAGCTTACAGACCTCTCTCCCGTGTGTCATCGCAGGGACACTCCCGGCCCGGCCCACCGGGTTTCGGCTGATATGGCCAATGTTCAGATTTTCTTGTGAGTCACACACCATCCTTGGCTGGGTGGTCAGGCCCAGCCAGGCCCACGCTCACGAGCTTCAGCACAGTCTGCGCTTTGCGCGCAGCCGTAGTCCACAGATGTCACTCCCACCGGGCAGCTTCTGCCAGACAGAGGCGTCCCATGGTCTTCACCAGCACAGTGCCTGGGACACAGTCCCCAGGACACCAGCTGACCAGACTCATCTACATAAGCATCATACAAGACAAAATAGCATTCCCATTTTTGGACAAATACACTGAGGCTCCAATTTTTTTTCCTAATCTTAAACATAAGCTTCTGCTTCTAAGTCCCTTTCACCTGCCACATTCACAAAGTCAGGTCACGTCCAAAGTTGAGAAGAACTGACTTGGCCCACAACGAGAGTTCCCAGGAAGGTGTGTGCTGGGGCTACAGGGGAAGGAAGAGAACAAAAGAAATCAATGCCAGGTTGTGAGGTCTTTGGAGGGGATGTCTACAGCCCCAGCTCCCCTGGTCTGTCCTAGAGCAGCCGCTGCCAGTCCTGGGGGATGTAAGCTGAGAGCCATGAGGTTTTGCTGCACTTGGGAAGCATCAGGTAAGAACTGCTAATATCCACATTTACTATGGGTCGTGCACCTTTCTGAGTACTTTACAAATCACAGCAGCTGCACCCACAATGCCCCCACCTTCCAATCCTCAGGCTGTATGACAGTGTGTGGCTCTGAGGCCATATTACAAAAGGTATTACAACCTCCTCCCCACCCCCGTTCTTTTGGGTTGCCCCCCTACGGGAAGCAGCTGCTCTGCTGGACACTTAAGCAGCCCACGGAGAGGCCCCTTGCTGGCCATGTGAACCACTTGCTGGCCATGTGAATGAGCCACCGTGGAAGATGACCCCTGGGTCAAGCCTTCAGATGATTTGCAGGATAATGATCACAACTTCATGAGACAACACCAGGAAGAACGGCACACCCAAGTCTTGCCCAAGCTTCTGGCCAATAGAAACCAAAAAGATTTTGTTTCAGCCTTTAAATTTGGGGTGACTTGTTTTACAGTCATAAATAACCAGTGCACATTAATACTGATCTAATTACTGCAAAAAAAAGTAAGGAGTAAGTATATTATTATCTTTACGTAATAAATGTGGAATAGCGGCAGACAGCCCATATACATTTGGCAGAGCCAAATGGTTTGAAGTCCGTATGGTTTGTGTCTCACGGCACTATCCAACACAGTAGCCAAATTTAATTAAAAATTTTTAAATGAAAAGTTTTGTTTTTCAGTTGCATTAGTTTTATTTCAAGTGGTCAGTGTGGCCAATGGCTACCATACTGGAAAGAATGAATAGAGAGCATTTGTGCCATTGCAGAAAGTTTATTTGGACAGTGCTAGTCTAGAGCATGTGCTAATATCACGTAATATTTGCCAGTGACAAATAAATTGGAAGATCCCTGCCTGTGTTTGCTAAGGGCTTTACTACCTTGTTATCAGGTTACAGAGTATAAGTGATTGAATGATACAGACCGAGGGTTCTGGGCTCTGAAGATTCATTCTGTATTCCGGATACACTACGTTGGGAGAGAGACACCCCTCACTGAGTCCCTCCACCTCCTTCCCTCCCTTTCTTGAGACCCCCTGGCATGCTCCTTGTCACTCAGCACACTGACAGTCAGTATGCCAACACATCTTTCTTTGTTGGCCTGGGGTCTTTTTCTCTCCAGCCCATCACACATCTTGGTGTTCTATTCATGGATCTCCAAAGTACTACATGGAACAGTGACTTAGCCCACGCCCCATGCTGGCTCATGGACACACCAAGGGAAATAAGATTCAGCTGCTTTCTTCATGGACCTCACCGCACATTGGGAGGTTCGCTGCAATGTGGTGCTATGTGGTGTAATAGAAGAACCTCTGAGAAGCTATGGAAAGACAGAGACTGCAAGGGGAAACATATATTTGCCTGGAAGGGTTTGAAGAGGACACACACAAAGATGACATCTAAACTGGTCTAGGCAGGCAGAGAGGCTCGGCAAACAGTGAAGAAAGGCAGGAGCCTTCCAGACACAGGCAATGACTTCAAGGGGCACAGTTTGTTCAAGGAACGGCAAAGTCTGAGGAAGCCAAAATAATAAGGTGGACAAGGAGACTCATGCCAGACTATGCAGGACCTCCAAGTATACAGAGAAATTCCGACTTTGTGTGGGAAATAGGACATGTTGCTTTGGCATTTACATTTATAATTTGGGGGTGTGATCCAGATGTAAAGCCGCTGGTAATTGATATACATGGGAGGGTGACTGGGGAGGCTGACGCCATTTTGGATGTGATTCCTCCACCTCCCCACTGACTCCCAGCTGGGCTCAGGTGGAAAAAATATGGAGGAATATAGCAGAGACTGATGGCCCACATGTAGAGAGAGCCTAACCTACTGAAGGACTACAGGTCAAATCACAGAAAATCAACCTGCCGAGAGCCAGTTCACAATGCCTGTCAGATGAATACATTTAACTTGGCAGCTTCTTGCAGCTGCTTTGCTGACAGAAGCAGAAGCAGGGGCAGAATTCTAGGCCAAGGCAGTTCAAATACATGGTCAGGATATAGATCCACAAAGGGGATATGGTAGTAACCCGCATTTAAGGGAAGGCCCACCCCTTCACATAGGTCATTCTGTGATTTAGAATTCGGTCACTTGCTTCCCAGTAAACTAGCCACTGGCAAATTGCTTCTCAGTGAATTGTTCTGCCTCCCAAGAAAAGACCCATCAGAGGTCTACTAGACCTTTGGCTTCTAGAACATTCGTTCTGGTCACCTACCCAAGTATAAGTAAAAAGTTTAATGAAAACTGAACTTGCTCAACCCTTGGCAGTCCTTCTCTTTCCTCGCCTCCCAGCTCAAATTCTCAGAACAGAAGGCTGACATCATTTTCCATAGGTTGTTTCAATCCCTTTCCGGTTCTTTTCCATCTTCACTAAAATGTCCTTTCTTTCCTTCTCTATCTCTCATTCTCTGGCTCTTGCCCTCACTCTCCTGCTCACTCTTTGCTCTTTCTTCCTATAAACAATGATATAAATTACCACTTAGCTTGTGCTGTTCAGCGTATTCTTGATCTTAATGGAGAAAACAAGCTCTATAATGGATCACCTTTGTGGAAAAGCGCAATCCCTGTAATTAGGGGCACTTTGATGGAGAGCCCAAGCTCCATAACTCAGGAGATCATAAGCATTTCTACTCTGGTGAAGTCCAGTTTAAAGTAAAAGAAACATGTGTTTCCTGTCCCTTATTCTAAATCGATTGGGCCATTTGTCTAATTTAAACACTCTATAAATTACATATATCCTCCAAAGATAGGGACGAGGTCGAGATATTTGATATATGCTTTTTCATATGGCTTGAATCCATCACTGTCTTCCACGAGGCCCCGTAGCTTTCTCCTGAGTGGATGGAGGCCCCATAACTCTCTGATCTACTTCATTTTCTCTGACACCCCTTAGGATCCCTGTTCAGATAGTTTGGCCAAAGAATTATGGCTGACTTTTGAAAGGCATGGATTGAAGGCAAAAGGAGTGCTGCATCCCTGGCAATCTCATGTTTTGTTAGCACAACCATCAAATTCTCTCCAGTTTCTCTTCTCACTTTGTCCATTAACGCAATATAAGACTCGAACAAGGGGAAATTCAGGGAAGGTAGACTGGGTATGGACATTTTCAGCATGCAATTATGCACCATTTTTGGCTGAATTAGCTCAGCTGAATTTTAGAAAAAACTTGGTCCAATCATTCAATTTCTCTAATACATGAGCCTTCAAGAAGAACAAAAATCATGGTGCCTAAGTGGTGCAGTCAGTTAAGCATCTGACTCTTGGTTTCAGCTCAGGTCGTGATCTCAGAGTCAGAGGATTAAGCTCCACATTGTGCTGCACGGTCAGCCGGAAGTCTGCTTGAGACTCCCTCTCACTCTGACCCTCCCTCCACTCACACTCATGCACTCTCTCTCTCAAATAAATAAATAAATCTTTAAAAAATTTTCTTAAAAAAAGAGCAAAGATCTCTCCTTGGGATTTAGCATCTCCAACCGCAAATACCTTGACTTCTCAAATCTTGTTAGGGAAATTGTAACCTAGCTACCAATTAAACTTTCTTGCATTATAAATCAATGAGATTTCATTTTGTTTTTAAAAGCTGGTCTTTGTTCTCATGCTGTTAAATCATCTCTGTTAAATCACATGTTGGAAGAATATATGAACTGGAAGGGAAATAATAGCTCAGTGAATTCAAGGCCCTCACTTTATAAATAGGCTGAAATCAGGCAAGGGATAGCAACTAGATATGATTTTCATAGAAAAAGATTCCAATGGCTAATAAACATATGAAAGCTCCATTAGTTGAGTAAATTTTAATACAAATTATGGTGTGGAGGAAGAAACCAAAAGAAGAATTTATTACCATTGAGACAAAGAAGCATGTACGGATGTGAAGAAAATTGGTGTCTTCAGTATTAAGCCTTCCCATTCAGAGACATGATTTATTTCTCTGTGTATTCAGGTCTTGTTGTATCCTTCTGTGCATGCAAATGTTTCATTTATATAGAAGCATAGTTTTTGTTGAATTTTTTTTTCATTCCCTTTCAGGGTTTTCTCATTTCCAGGTCATTCTCCTCTTCCTGAGTCTTTTTTTGTCCTCCTGATAACATGTTCTCTTATTATGTTACATTAAATAAGAAATAAACAAGAACTCTAGCAAAGGAAACAATATTCTCTGAGGACAATGGGGGAACATAAAAATCTTACAGAAGGGCGTGTTGAAATTGGTCTTTGAAGAGTGGGACAGTTTCTGACACATGGCACATAAAAAATTGGAGATGAGAAAGGAGATCATGGAGATTGATGCATGAAGGGATTAGGATGGGTCCTAGTGTGGAAGTTACTGAGACTGGGGCAGCAAAACACAGAGGTGTCCTCACCCCAGGGATGAAACACTGCAGGATGGGCAATGTTTGGGTACTTTCAGCACACAATACCTCTCTCTTTCTTTTCAGTTCCCTGCACCCTAAGCCCAGAGCCCTTGAGTTTCTCCCTTTTCCACACCCTCCTTCTTCCCCCAGGCTGACGACTCAGAACTCCGGGCCTCTTGACTAGAGTAAAAGCCTTGAACCAAATAGCCCAATGTAGAAAGACCCACGGCTGTCTCATTTCTCAATTCGGGTCCTACTGGCTTTACCTAGATGAGTGGGGGTGTACCCGTAAACTTTGCTCTCCTGGACTGGGACAGATGTTGTCACTGCACTTTGGTAACTAAATTCTAACTCTGTTCCTTCCAGTTCATTCTGACCACTTGACATGGCTTTGGACTCTACCAACTAACACTCCAGCCTGTCCAAGGTTTTCCTGGTTGTCCCATCTCGTACTGATTGAGGGATCTTGTCCAGGTCTTCCCACCTGTGAAGACAGATGATGCCCCTACATATGCATAGTCAACACTGCTGTCTTCCAGAAACAGAGATTGGACCTTCACATCCATGTACATCAATTCCTTTTAAACCCGTCATCAGCACAAACTTTCTCAGAACTTTGCTGTATTAAATGTGACCTGATGGGTGCTTCCCATGCTTCTTTTCCTTTGCCTCAGGGAGAACTGTCCTGAACAAATTGAGAACTTGAAGAAGGCTCACCAATTCATGTCTGTGGACACTTAATGGAATAACTCCAATGGCTCAACCAGAAGCAAAGTCCATTAAGGGACCCCAATAAGGAAAACCATCTTTAAGTAAGGAGTCTCATCTTGAATTCACCCCCATCTGTCAGATTCTCAAGAGGTAGGTTGTGATTAGCACAAGAGAATGAGAACAGCAGTTCTAACAACTGTGCAATCCAGAGTTCCCTCAGCAGAAGGTAGACCATCTCTGAAAAATAAGGAGATATATCCCTCAGCTTCTATTTTGATTTCTCATATGTCTATCTGGAAAACAGAGTTTGGAATGTTGAAAGCAGTTTTCCTAAACTCCATAGCAGTTAAAATTCTGGATGATTTAGTTTCTGCCAATTGGGTGAACTTTCTCAACACTTTAATTCAGAATAGAATTAAGTGAATTCTTTAAATGGACTAAATGCACCAAATAAAAGACAAGGACTGGAACATTCAAAAATATGACCTAGGGCATCTGGCTGGCTCAGTCCAAAGAGCATGTGACGCTCAATCTCGGGCTTGTGAGTTTAAGCCCCACGTTTGGTGTAGAAATTCTTAAAAAAAATAAAAATAAGTAAAACCATGGCCCAAATATATGTTGTCTCCAAGAAATTCACTTCAAGTATAATAAGATAGGCAGATTGAAAGTAAAAGAAGAAAGGTATATCGTGAAAACATTAACTGAAGAAAGTAGGGAAAACTATATTAATATCAAAGTAAATTTCAGAGCAAAAAGTATTACAGAGATGAAGCTATTTTTAATAACAAAGGTCTACTGTGAAGACATAGTAATGCTAAATGTGTCTGCATCAAACTACAGTGCTGCAAAGTATGTAAAGCAAAAAGTGATAGAACTGAAATGAGAAGTAAACAAATCAGCAATTATCATTAGAAATGTCAAAATCTCTTTTAACGATTGATAAAATAACTAAGCAGAAAATGGGCAAGAATGTCTTCAGTCAACAAGAACTTATGATCAACAAGAACTTATCAACATTCATAGAGCACTCCACTCCATATCATACACACTCTTTTCAAGTGCCCACAAAATATATGCCAAGGTAGACCATATCCTGGGCTCCAAGACTAGCCTCAACAAATTTAAAAGAATTGAAATCACAGAAAGTATATTCTCTGACCACAATAAAATCAAACTAGAAATCAATAACAGATGGGTAACAGGAAAATCTCCAAACATTTGGAAACTAAACAGAATACTTCTAAATTATGCATGAGTCAAAGAGGACATCTCAGTGGAAATAAAAACTACATTGAATTAAATTAAAATGAAAATATAACATCAAAATTTGTGTGACACAGAGAAAAGCAGTGTGGAGAGGGAAACTTAGAGCATTAAATGCACACATTAGAAGAGGGAAAACCTCAATAAGTTAAGCACCCTCCACAAAAGAATCTGGAAATAATAAAGAGCAGAAACCAGTGGAGCTGAAAAAAATAAATAAATGGGGAAATCAATGAGACAAAGAGCTTTGGAAAGGTGATGAAACTGACAAACCTCTAGCAAGATGGACAAATTAAAAAGAGAAAAGACAAAATTTACCAAAATCAGAAATCTGAGAGGAGATATAATCACAAACCTTTCACATCAAAAGGATAAATAAGGGAATAGTACAAACAGCTCAACACATGTAAATTCAAAAACTTAGGTTAAATGGACCTATTCCTTGAAAAGGACAAATAGCCACAGTTTATCCAATATAAATAAATAGTTTGAATAGCCGATACCTATTAAGAAAATTGAATTTGTAATTTAAAAATCCCCAGATAGAAATCTTCGGGCTCAGAGCGTTTCACTGCCGAATTCTACCAAATGTTTAAAGTAACACAAATTCTATACATCTTTACAAGAAAGTAGAAGAGAAGGAATCATTTAATCAGAATTTAAAACTTTTATTAATAGAGTGATAAGACAAGCTACAAAAATGTGAGAAAATATTTGCAAACTATATATCCAGCACAGGACTAATACCTAGAATATATAAAGAAAACTCAAAACTCAACAGTCAGAACAAAAATAATGACCGAATTAAGAAGTGCCCAAAAGGCAAAAAGAGGAGTTTTAACAAAGAGATTATAACTATGGCAAATATGGCAAACTATGAGATATCACTATACACCCATCAGAATGGATAAAACAAAAAATGATAGCACCCTCAAATGCTGGCATGATCTGCTGATGGAAATGTAAAATGACAGAGTCATTCTGGAAAACAATTTGGCAATTTCTTAAAAAACTAAACATGAGACCACCATAGGACCCAGTAACTACAGGCATGAAACCCAGATTTGAATTAATTAATTAAGCACTGACACGTGAAGCCAGGAAGCCTTATGGCCACATAAAAACTTGTTCATGAATATTTACAGCAGCTTCGTTTATAACAATTACAAACTAGAAACAACCCAGGTTCTCCAACAGGCTGGATAAGGGAAGTATATCCATACCTTAGAATACTTCTCATCAATAACAAGCAACTACTGATACAGGCAACATCCTGAATGAAGCTCCAGAGCATTATTCTGTGTGAAAATGCCCATCGCAAAAGACAACACACTTTATGATTCCATTTATATAATATTCTTAAAATGAAAAAATTACAGACATGGAGAACAGAATAGTGGTTTCCAGAAATTATGGAGGGGTGGGTGCAAAAGGGGAGTGGGCATGACTACTGAAGGATGACATGAGGGATCCTGGTGGGGATGGAAATGGTCAGTGTCCTAACTGTTTCACTCTCAATATCTTGATTGTGATATTGTACTGGAGTTTCATGGTATGGATGTACCACAATTTGTTTGGCTATAGGAGGAAACTAAGCAAAGTTTACACAGTATATTATTCCTTACATCTTCATCTGAACCTATAATTATCTCAAAATAAAGTTTATTTTTAAAAAAGGAAAAAATAATCTTGTAGGCAAATGAAACAGAAAAAAAAGAATAAATGAATACATGAAAACTTCATCAATTCTTTCAACTGCAAATTGTCTTTCATGAAGTTCTCAGAGTCTATCCTGGATAGAAATTTCTAACTCAGACGAATCTACTCCTTATCCTAAAGATGGAATCAATGTTGGGTTATCATCATCTATCTCAATAAACTGCATATTTCATCCAATTACCCTCTTCTTTACCAAGGTTCACATAATTTGATCCCTAAAAAAATTCTTTGCCTGATTAAGGCCTGAAACAAAGAGGCTTCGGACATAATTATTTCATTATTGATCACTGAAGTAATCTAATTGAACTCCAAAAAGCTCAATTAGAAAGACGATTGATTGGGACGCCTGGGTAGCTCAGTGGGTTAACCCTCTGCCTTCGGCTGGGGTCATGATCTCAGGGTCCTGGGATCAAGCCCCACATCGGGCTTTCTGCTCAGCAGGGAGCCTGCTTCCCCTACTCTCTCTCTGCTTGCCTCTCTACCTACTTGTGATCTCTCTCTCTCTTTCTCTGTCAAATAAATAAATAAAATATTTTTTTTTAAAAAAGATGATTGATTATTCAGAAAATGTTTGCTAAAAACCTCTACCGCAATAGATTTGCCAAAATGAAACAGGGAAGGAAAGGTCTCTCAATACCTTGGTTTCCAAACCTAAATTTAATAATAGCCCCTTTGCTTTCACTTATGTCTAAATACCTTGATTCAGGTCTTAAACAAACTCTACGTGTGCCCATGTGACCCAACAAACAGGAAAACGAGCGCCTTCCACCTCTCTCTGCTAATGACAAGATTTACTACTGTGAGCCAGGAGTGACTTTCAGAAACAGCTGACCCTGTGGGCTAATTATGCTTAGAAAGAGAAGTAAAACATTAACTTGGTTGAAGGGTCACTGAATTGGCATGCATTCCACACCACTGTATTCAATGAATCAGTGGACTCCATTACATCTATTAAGGTACCATTTTTTTGTCCATATATCCTGTCAATCTCAGGCAGAGACAAAATTAGAAATACTGCTAAGGTCAGCCAGCTGATGAAACCAATGTTTAAAATTCTGGGTTGATATTATACCTTCTGTGCTTTGTGAATCTAAAGCCTTAATCCCCTACCAAGTGTTTTTCTAGCCATTTGAGTTAAATTCAAAGTTCTTGGGGGACCTGGGTGGCTCAGTGGGTTAAGCCTCTGCCTTCAGCTCAGGTCATGATCTCAGGGTTCTGGGATTGAGCCCCTCATCGGGCTCTCTGCTCAGCAGAAAACCTGCTTCCCCCCCT
This sequence comes from Mellivora capensis, assembly GCA_004024625.1. NCBI lineage: Eukaryota > Metazoa > Chordata > Mammalia > Carnivora > Mustelidae > Mellivora > Mellivora capensis. The sequence continues at coordinate 21,178 of PISX010005220.1, read as the reverse complement.
TCTCTCTGCCTGCCTCTTGCCTACTTGTGATCTCTCTCTCTCTCTCTCTCTCTGTCAAATAAATAAATAAAATCTTAAAAAAAAAATAAAATAAAATAAAAATAAATAAATTCAAAGCTCTTTCCCCAAGAACCATCTTGAATCCACCTGTGCCCTCCTGCTGGCCTGCTTTCAGGCAGAGGTGGGACAGCTCTCCATTTGGAGCTGAACCATTAAGTTTCATAATTTCCATAACTGAAAATTAGACCAGCCTGAGCCCAGCCCGAGCCCACTGAGTTCTGAGTCAATAAGAACTAGGCATAGCAGGTACTAGAATACCATCTCCACCAGGGGATAGATGTTGCCCTAAATCTCAGCATTGTATACTTTCCCTGGTACCCCACCCAGCCACTGCCTTGTCCCCACTCACTACTGAATATGTCCAATCCCTAAGGCTGGGTTTCTGCTCTGTCTCTAATTTTTTATTCTAGTTCTTATTTGGCTGTGACCCAAGTTTTTCTGGCCATCCAGGCCTCCCTTTCTTCAAGGGCTGAAACCTGACTCCTTTACCACCCACCTACTGACAACTCAAGATGTTATCACTCACCTGACTTTGAGTTTTGCCAGCTCTCAGAGATTCAAGCTCATGTTTCCAGAATGCTATGAAACAGAAATTCTTGTTGCTTTTTCTGACTCATATAGCCAGATCCACCCCAAAAAGAAAGAATAATCCTGATTCAGATTCATCTTGGACAATCCTGGGTAGTCCAAGTATCATCACTGGGATATTCAATTCAATTTAATTCAATAAAAATGTCTTGAGTTCTCAGAAGTGTCTGGCACTTTTCCAGCTGTTGGAATTGTGGAGATTAATAGGACACAGCTCCTGCCCTCCCAAAGCTTGTTGTTAATTGGGAAAACATACATACAAACACAGATCTTCAATCTAATATGGTAAATGATTTAATAAGCCATGAATTTGTGGCTCATTGAAAATAATGCATGCTTCCTCCCAGAGGAGGAGGAGAGGGAGGGAAGGTGAGCACAGAGAAGGGATGTAGCAAGGGCAGAAAAGGGAGAAAGATATTCCCCAACACTAGAAAGGGCACATCAGGTGAAATTTTATAGGGAGCAGACAACTGCATGAGCCCACCTGGAGCACTTTAGGGAGAAGGGAGACTCTTACAGGACAGAGCCTGTATGGTAGCTTTGGGAAGACTGGCCACAAACCCCATAATTCTCAGCCTCAGCAAAAAGCCGCGCACCCAACCCTGGGATGGAAACCTAGTACCATCTGCCCACAGAGAGTCAGGCGAGACCTCAGAGACTTAGGACAAGGAATGAATGGATCAAAGGTGGCCTGTACAGATGATGAATAAGAGTTCTCTCAGATGTCCTGTTGGAAGTAATATCCCCAGGCCTTCACAGAATTTCGGGGTGGATGGAACAAATCTCAGTTGTGGAGATAATGGATTTTTTCCCCCAGCCCTAGCACAAGTGTGGGTCAAAGCTGATTATAATCGATTCTATAAAAATTAAACACTGTAACCATCATACGTGTGTGTGTGTGTGTGTGCACAAAACAAAATGTGTGCATTCTCACAGTGATAAGAACAAAGCCCAAAATAAATATAGAAGAGGGAACCTGACATAGACACGGACTCCAGTAAAATCTTTATGGAGGAGCTGATGGGTAAACTGAGGCTTGAAGAGTAAGTTGATGGTTATCAGGTAAAAGGGAGCATAAGGGGCGCCTGGGTGGCTCAGTGAGTTAAGCCTCTGCCTTCGGCTCAGGTCATGATCCCAGGGTCCTGGGATCAAGCCCCATATCCGGCTCTCTGCTCAGCAGGGAGCCTGCTTCCCTGATCTCTCTGCCTGCCTCTCTGCCTACTTGTGATCTCTCTCTGTGTGTCAAATAAATAAATAATATCTTTTTAAAAAAAAGGAGCATAAAAGAGATTCAAGAGAAGTGAACCCCATGGGAAGTGGGGGTTGGAGTGCTAGAGGGCCACAGAAGATTTTCCTCTAGGTTCAGGCCCACAGTCTTCTTAGGTTTTGCCTGCTACTATTTTCTAGTTTCTATTTGTAAATAGCCCTGATACCTTACACAGGTTGGTGGGACCCACCTGGCCCTCTGTCTCCTCTTTTGGAACTACTCCAGAAGCACAACCAAGAGTGTCTCATTCTCTTTGTTATTAATTGGGCATTCTTCATCTTTCATCATAGCCAAGATGATAGAATGCTCAAGCTGAAAGTGGTTTAGCAATGACTTAGTCCAAAACTATCCTTGTGCAGATGGGGGAATTGAAGGCCAGAGAAGAGAAATGATCTGTCATCTGTCACACATCTTGACAGGGTAGAGTGAAATCTGCATCCGGGACTCCTAATGTCTAATCCTGTACTCACACTTTAGAAGCTCTTCCATGTAACTTGTTTACGTTGTTCCATGTGGTTGGGTTCCTAGATGCCCCTCAGAGTTGAGTGGCACTAGATCACGCAAAGGACTACAGACACTGGCCATGGGCAGACAGTGGCTTCTGTCGGGTGTCCATGCTGGCCATATTGGGAGTTTATGATGATGTGAAGAAATGGCTGAAGATGGCACTAGAGCTCTCCCACCTCAGGGGATGACAGAGCCCAGGGTCAAGGGAAGAAGAGAGTGTCTTCCTTAGCAACAGAAATGAGCTCAGCAGGGACAGGAATCCAAGTTGACTCGCTGTTTCCCTTCTTGTTCTACCAACCACCTCCCATTTCCACTTCCCTGCCCTCCAGCCTCCAGTTCTCTGCTACTGCCATCTGGAGGCCATGGGGCAAGAAAAGCCTAGGAATGAGACTTTCCAAGATAGAAGCCAAGGACAGAAAATGTGTTTCTTGTCACCCAAGCAGCATGGACTTATTAGGCCCTTTAACTGACCCTGTCCAGGCATGGCAGACAGCCACCAACCCCCAGACACCAGAACCCTTCCCCAGGTGGCATCCATCACAACTGTGCAATGGTTGACTAAAACCCATCTTTAGAAATGCACTTTTCCTAAGAAGGGGGAACTTGAGAGGCTTAGGCCATTGGAAAGTAATGAAACTTTCCTGATGGAGAAGCTGATAAAAAGGAGAAGAGAGACACATGAACAACATGGAGAGTCCAGTCTCAGGGCCCAGGCCAGGCAAGAGCTTTCAGCCAAGGATGACTGCTGGCTGAGCTGGAGACACCAGCCAGGTTACAACTGGAGGGAGATACCTTATATTTGGGCCGCAGCCACTTTGGGGAGTCTTCAAAGAAAAGTAATAAGTGGACTAGTCGGCACTTAGCCAACTGGAGATTTCCAGAAACGGACCTTTCAGATACTCCCTAGTTCAGATTTTTATGCACTGAACTAGTTTCATGCAAAAATTACCCAAAAAAGGAGATACTAGACTATGCTGCCATCTCTAGACAGTTTGGATCTCCTGTTACATCTACTGTTCAGATTTGGTTGGGAGGAGGAGTGAAATTTGGGATGGAGGACTGGCAGAGTAGGGTGGTACAGGGAAGCCCAGACCTCACAGTGCTGTCACACACTGTGTCAAACCATGGCCTCTTTAGAGGTGGAAAGTGGGGTGGTATGTCCAGAAATACACAAAAATCTTTGGCACTCCTCCTGTCCAAAAGTAGAATTGGGGGCCTGGGTGTCTCAGTCGGTTGAGCATATAACTTTTGGTGTCAGTTCAAGTCATGACCTCAGGATAGTGGGATCTAGCCCTGTGTGGGGATCTACACTGGTGTGAGGTCTGCTTGAGTCCCCACTTGGACCGCCTCTCTCTCTCTCTCCCTCTCTTAAAAAAAAAAAATCGTATCTATTCTCCCTTCCTGGAATATGGGCCAATCTTAGTAACTTACTCCTAACAAATAGAATACACCAGAAGCACCTTGCAAGGCTAGATGGTAAAATGTCATGATGAGTCTTCCATTCTCTTCCTCTCTGTCTCTGTCTCTCCCTCTCTACCTCCCTCTCCCTCTCTCACTCGCCATCAGGATGCTGGCACTTGACACCCAGCCACCATGAGGCAGCCACATGGCAAAGCCACATGTGGGTGTGAGGGAGTGAACCCTCTGACAATTGCTGCCCCAGACTGTTGAGCCCCGCCCCCCCCCATGATGCTAAGTGGAGCAGGGATGAGCTGAACTCACTAAGTCAGGCCCAAACTGCAGATTCATGAGCAAATTAAATGTTGTTGGTTTAAGCTACTAAATGTTGAAGTGCTTTATCACACATCAACAGATCTGCAGACCAGAAAGCTTCTCATTCAGACTTCTCCTTTTTGTAGTATTTGGAAACTGAGACACCAGTGAGGCAATGCTTGGCCATTAGGGTAGATCTGCTGCTCAGATTCTGGCCTTTGGCCTCCTGGGCCACTGCCATGTCCTCTGCCCCACATGAGGATACATAGTCTGTGTTGACTGGCCGAGCCCTCACAGGAGGAGGGGGAGATGGAGAAGAGGAAGCATCTCATTCCCACCAAGTGGCCTTACCTGAACTATCTATATCTTGTGTACAGATACCAGACAGCGGGCTGAGCTCCCAGGTTCCTAGAAATGGATCTCCTTGCATGCCACCTAGCCCTGTTTGTATAAAGAATGCGAGGAGCCTAGTAGAGGCTGGGGAGACAATGGCGGTGCCTTTACCAGGTTTCTGAACCCTGGGAGGCAAACCCACACAGATATGGGGAAGGGAAAGCTATTCTCAGCCCTGGAGTGGCTGCCTGGATGCCAGAGGGTCTCCTTGGAGGTGGAGGGAGCTAAGGGGTGGGAGTTTTGTCCAGTTGGAGCCCAGGGCCAGAAATGAATAGGGAAGAAACAGAAGCAAACTTCATGCCTGTGGTCTCTGGCCAGGCATGAGGGCAACGCCTGGCTCCCCACAAAGAAAGAATAAGCCATCTTACAGCTCATCATCGGGGGTTGGAGGGAGTAGTACCATATCCCTTGGTAGATGCATATGGAATTCACTGGCTTTGAGGGACAGGATGAGGTCAAAGGGGTGGCAGCATCACAAAGCAAAAACGTGAGACCCCTGAGAATCAGAGAAGGACCCCAGACCAGGGCAAAGCTCTCATATTTGATGCATGTACTTTAATATGCTTCTGACAGTCCTGATATCAGCCAATCCATCAGTAAAAAATGAGGAATGATGACTGTGAACACTGGATACCCCTGGGTACTCCAGAGCAGCCAAGCAATGAGCAGGGCTCTATTTTAAGGGTCTGCAACCCTGCCCTTGCAGGATTCCCAAAAGGAAGCCTAAAGGCACTGGCAGTGTAAGGACAGCATTGTACCCGCCCAGGGCAGGGATATGGGGTCAGAGTTCATAGAAGGACCTGAGCTTCGCAGAGGTGGAGAGGAGCACAGGGGCCTGTGGCTGAAGACCCAAAGGAGCCCAGAGAGAATTTATCAATCACCCTCTCAGTGTGTCACTGAAACCTTGCTAGACCCACTATTCCCCACCGATTTGGCACTACCCACCTGAGAAGACTCCTAGACCGCATTCCCACCTCTCCAGCCCACACACTCTCTGTCCATCCCACCACCCACAGCTCTCACTTGCTTCTCCCTCAGCCTTGCTTGTTGCTGAAACTCTGGGTCTGCTCTCTCACTCTGCCCTGGGCTTCATCCCATCCTTTCGCAGCTGCAGGGCTTTTTCAGGTCTGGCATGAAAAGGCTCAGAGACCCAGAGGGGGATCCCAGCCTGATGAAGGAAGACACACCTACAGTCCACCGCAATGCAGGTCTCAACAGCATCATTCCAGAAACTAAAGCCTCCAGGGAATACTGTCTGAGACCAAAAAAGAAAGACATCCGTTCTTAGGAGGCTTCTAGAAGACTTCTTGCGGGAAGAAGCATGGGACACATCCCCTGATGTGTAAGATCTCAGGGCTGAAATTTGAGAGGAGGGTAGAAATCTCAGCCAAGAGAACAGTCCTAAACAAGGCTCAATGATGAGAAACTCTGTAAAAATCAGGGAAGACCCTGCTTCCTCAGTGGGCAGGAAGAGAGGACCCATGCTGTCATGACATCCCACACCATGGGCTGAGATGGATCACTGAGGCCTGGAGAAGGGCCCATATATAACAGGGAGAATGTAGCTGGGCTCAGCCTGGTACGCATGCAAAGCAAGGGTGGGAAAGTCCATCAGTGTACCTCAGGAGCCTACCTTGAGCACCAGGCACATGGGGCAGGGGAAGCTCTGGGAGAGTATTTCCCTGGGCCTGGCCCTGCCTCCCATCCATGCCATGATGGCTACAGCTTACAGTGCAGACTCCCTGCTTCTGTGTGTCTATGCATGGTTAATAAGTACATATCCCACCCCATTGCCCCAGCCCTGCACCCTGTGTTAGCACCTCCCCGAAAGCCAGGGGCTGCGACAGGTCTGGGACCCTCCAGCCAACCATGGCTCCTCATGAATGCTCATGAACGCGGGGTATGTGGGCCTCAGACACCCTTTCCCTTCGCTGGAGCTCATGAAGAGTGTGGACACGGGGGCAGGAGGGCCTACTGAGAGATTCCCCTTCGGCAGCACAAAAATCTGAAGGACTCCTGTCAGAAGAGGGACAGGAATGAAGTAGTGTTTACTTCTCCAGCGCCTTCCTCAGCTCGGGCTTCCAATTCATAGGCTTGAGCAGACTCCCTGGCTCCGCATGACTCAGTAGGACCCCGAAACCAAGAATACCAAGGGTCAGTGTGGTCTCTGAGAATTAGGTTTTCTTCACAGGGAGCAGAAACTATCCCAACCACAGGGAATGGGGGGCCCCCTGGTCCTCCAGGGAGCAAGCATCCCTAACACCTCCAGGTAATAATTAAATCAAGATGGTGTGTTCACAGGGAACAGAAACTATCCCAACCACAGGGAATGGGGGTCCCCCTGGTCCTCCAGGGAGCAAGCATCCCTAACACCTCCAGGTAATAATTAAGTCAAGATGGTATCTTCCCAGGGAGTTGTATCCTCACAAGAAAGTACTCAGTAACCAAATGGTGGAGGAGGGGGGGGCTAATGGAAGAGAGCAGGGCAAGAGCTGGCCTTGGCCAACACAAGCTCCCACTCTAGACCTCTCCAAGGGCTCATCCCCATGTCCAACGGGAGAAGGCATGGGGGACCCCATTCTTCCTCAGGTGCATGCTGGGGCTGGGGCTCTCGTCTCCCCAACGTGGCCCCCCAGCCCTCCTCTACAGGTCACTGGCTCCAGGAGTTCACTGGCAGCTTAGAGCAGGAGACTGAGAGCAAAGCTTCTTTCCAGCATGTTGATATTTGCACTGGGTTAGCCTATCTGGATGGCCAACTGGTTAGCTTTACGCGACTGCCATGACTGGAGGCAACCTCCCTCATTCAGCTCAAATGCCCAGTTCTTCATGAATCTTCATGGTTGTTTGTTGGTGCTGTTTTTAATCCTCTTTATTCCTTATCATGTGAGCTTAAACCTCATGGCACTATAATGAAAGGTAGGGAGCATGGGGTGGAGAGGTCTGAACTGAGTATCTCCTGTGTGGCCCTGGGTCATTTGTTCAGACATTTGCTCCCCAGGTTCCTGCAATCCCACAACTCACAGAAATGTTAGAGGTCTGAGACCCTGTTAACATAGAAGGAAATCAAGGCCCGAAAAGAGAGGACATTTCAGTCCCATACCAAAGTGAAAGGCTTATCCATCAAACCATATAACTCCAGAGTTATATTTTGTCAGGATTCATGGAGCCTACCTGAAGAATAGAAGAATAAAAGTGGTATCTTTTTAAAATTCTCTTTCTCTCACTCTCTCTCTGTCTTTGATTCCAAAAGCTGTAACCAAAAGCACAGCACTCTTCTTCAGGATCGATCATCTTCCTTCCAATGTGGATCCTACAAAAAGGATCTGTGCAGGCAGGAAGCCTCCGTGGAAGGGAGAAGGTGGATCCTGGTGGCTGAGCGTGTCCACCTGCTGGATGGCGGGGGTGGGGGGGTATTTTCCTGCTTCACTCTCAGCATCCCCTCAGGAAAGGCAGGAGAGGGAAGAGGCTACAGGTAGCCTCCAGCCCAGAATGGAGAAGCGAGGCCAGAAACCACACCATCAGAGCCCAGAAAGAAGCTCCACAGCTCTCTACTCATGGGCTGGCTTCCCCCAGGGGCCTGTAGGAAGGGACAGAGAGGGAGTAGGAGCAAGTCAGAGGCTCCATGGCTGAAGCAGAGGCCACAATGGGGGCATTGAAGCCCGTGTGGGCAGTAGCGGGCAGGGGCAAGGAAGAAGAGCATGGAGGGACAGGGCTTCCAGGAGAGCCCCCATGAGAGGGTCCAGCGTCCTCAGAGCCACAAGGAAGGAACTGGGCTTTGAGGGAAGGGGCCTCCTGACCTTTAAGTCTGCCCTCAGTGCCACAAGGGGGACAGGCCAGACCTCAAACAGCCCCCCTGGGCTCATGCCTGCATCTCATTATCTGTCCTGCCCCCAGAACATCAAGTGGCCCTTGTTCTCAGATCCCCCACCCTGCCCCTTTTCAAGCCCTTGGCTGAAGCGTGTGTTGTGGGCACAGTGACAGTGGAAAAAAGACTGAATGCAGACCCCTACCCTCTGGGACAGAGGGTACTCTCTGTCCTCCTCTACTCTTCCTCACCAGCCTCAGACTCAGGGCCCCAGGTCTTCAGTACCCTGGCTCCTCTCCCCCTCTGTCCCCGGAACCCATCCTGTGGCCCCGAGGAGGTGCCTGGTCCATGGACGGACATCGTCACCAACCCTGGTGTGGTTCCCATGAGTGGGCATTGGCCTCAGCACCCGATCTGCTGCGTGCCTCACACCAGCCCCCTTGCCCTCAGGCCTGTGGGTCTCTCCTTGGCCTGAAGACTGACATTTGTTCCTTCTTGATTACCAAAAGGTGAACAGATCCTCCAGCAGAGGCATATTTGTGTTTGTAACCTCCTAACATCCTTCTCTCAAATCTGTCCCCTCCTTTCCTCTCCACCACCACCTTACTCCCAGCCGCCCTCCTCCCTGCCGGGATCTCTGCAATGTTCTCACATTCTTATTCTCTAATTCATTCACTTGGGGGAAGGAAAAAAAAAGGAAACCTGATTGTATCACTCACACCCTAAAATCCCTTCAGAATTTCCCCATTGCTTTTGACCTAGAGACCCAACTCCTTCCTGCGGCCTAGAAGGCCTGACATGATCTAGCATGGCCTCCCAGCTTCTAGTACCTTCTTCATGTCCCTGTTCTCCCATTAGACAATAAATCTCCCTGAGGTCAGGGGCCATGTCTGGTTTGCTTCTTAGGCTATGTCTAGTTTGTGACTTCATCCTGGGTTCAAGCACTAGTAAGAAGGGAACAAATGAATGAATGAACGAATGAATGAATGAATGAACGAACAAATGAATGAACGAACGAACAAACGAATTAGCACATGACTTAAGGAGGAAGTTGTCTCTCTGGAAGGTAAAGAGGCAAACTCCTTTTGCCCAAAGCATGCCTTTAGTCTGATGCCCGAAGTTCTAGAAGCCGGATTAGGGAAGAGGGAGCCTGACGCTGGGCTGCAGGGACACAGAAGAGCCTTTATTCGGGCGGACTCTTGATCCCTGGCTTTGACTAAGCCCATGGGTGTGCTGCGGGGGAAGGGGGATAGCAAAAGAGGTCTTGAGGAATGCTGGGGAAGGAAGAGAAGCCGAGTGTCTGGGCTGTGTGACCCCAGGCTACAACGCTACAATGGCTCTCAAAACATTCTCCTTTATCAGGAAGTTGGAATGTGAGTCACACTCCATGCTCCCCCAAGGGTTTCCTTGCTGAGTGGGACTACAAATTGTTCAACTAATTGGGCCACATACTGAACTCAGCCTTAGTCCTGAGCAGGCCTCTGTGGTCAGGAGAGCGAGCGAGGGGGCAGGTGCCAAGGTGAGGGCAGGGGGGCTCCCAGTGTTCCCAGTCATTCAGCAGGGGCCAGGAGATGAAGAATAAAACGACAAGTGGTCCAGCATTGTTCAGTTCACAAAGAATTGACCACCTACAATGGTTAAATCCTTAAAATTATCCCACGAATCCAGCAGAGCAAGATGGGACTATCACTCTTCTGCAAATAAAGACAATGAAATTCAAAGAGTGCCTGCAATGTTTGTGGTTGCAGAGTCGGGGGTGAAGGGCGGAGACTCCGAGTCAGGCCGGTGGCCTCCCAGGCGGGTGTTAACCCGCCACATGACACTGCCCTCTGGGGACTTAGGGTCTCCACAGTAGAGGTGATGGGTAGATTGTGGGAATTCTTCAGGAGGTTTTTAAAAAGCTATCATTGGTCCGTGTTAGTTTTATAAACCTCCCTGGAAACAGTAGGGAGAGTTAGATAAGCCGTGGGTTAACGGTGATTGCACGGAGCTCACACCAAAGGCTGAAGAGTGGCCAGAGAGATTAAGAGACAGAAGACAGGACCCCCGGACCTCTGAACCTGCCATCTGGGCCTCCATGGGCTTCTGGAGAACCGCTGCAAACCCACCTCCCTCAAGGTGTAGACCAGCCCAGCTAACACATACAGGAGTCTTCAGCCTAAGAGGAGGAGCAAGGTGACAGATAGAAATATTTTTGTTATTTATATCTCACCCATGCTAGTACACCGCCATGCCACCAGTCTGTCCTGCTGCAAGGAGAATTAAGAACAATGTAGCAGGAACATAAGGGAATAAAATACTCACTCTTCAGGTTTTGAACCCCTAAACTAGGTCTTGAAACTCACAAATTAGACAATAGTGAAAAAAGTCTATACTTCTGATTGTCAATAGCCAAGTTGTGCTAACAGCTGTCCCAGGAGAGTAACACACACACCGTCGGGCACTGGGATGCAGAAGTGAGGATGGTAACGTTAGCTGACACCTGTGGTCCGCCAGGGACATGGGATGCCTAACTGATGTCCCCCACGCATGCTCTTTCGCTAAACCCTCAGATACCCTGAGAAGAAGCAGGCTTCTGGATGAGGAAAAGAAAGGCTTGGAGCCAGGAGCCAAGCCTGATGAGTGGACAACCCAGGGAGGCTCATCCGAGCCCCTTGAGATGAAAGGTCGTTCAGGTCCTTTGCAGGCTTGAGATGCCACGATTCTATTTGTCCGTTGTCATGAGGACAAGAGAGAGCACATGTGTGTCTGAGGACGTAGATGCGAACAGTAGTCTCCTGGTGACTTAATGCTAGTAAAATCACAAAATATGGAGGCTTACTTTATAAACTTACTCCCTCAGAGGCAACATGGTCTCTATTAAAATGATAAAGAACATGCAAATAAACAGAAAGAACTAGTTTTTTCAGAAGGGATTCAGTATTGTTTGCATTTCTAGCTTCCAGAGTTGGACATAATTGGAGCCTGCCTTTTCTGAGCTCACACATACATGTGTGCATACACACATGGGCACACATACACGTGCACACATACACACACTACTCCGGGGACTGGACTGAGCTATTTCTGGTCCTGCCTTAGTCACGGTCTTTCCTACAGAGCAGTGCCCCCCAACCCCTCCGGGCTGACTGTCTTTTATGATTAATGAATGGTTTAAATGCCCACAATTTCTGCAGACCAGCTTGAAGACCACTAAACAATCTCCCAGCTGCCCTCAGGATGGGCTGTAGAGCCTGTGACAGGAAGATGCACAGACACATCTGTGGAGAATCAGGATGCCAGACACACTCTCCAGAGCCAGGCTACTGGGGTGCTAGCCGTCCGACTCACTGGCTGTGTGACCTGAGGCAAGTGCCTTACCCTCCCTGAATCTCAATTTCTTCATCTGTAGCTGGAGATAGGATAGCATCTGTTCCTAGATTTGGTGTGGAGATTAAGTAGTTGGAACAAAACAGTGTTTGAAACAGCACCTTTGGCATAGTAAGGTAGGAACTCCAGACCCTCCTCCTACAGGCTCAGACCCCCAGGATCTGCAAACCCTCAGGAGGTTTGGAGCTTTGTTCCCACCAGCAACCACACAACATATTGAGTCTGGAGCCTTAACTGGCCTGGGCCTTTAAGTTTCTGTGTAGTTGGGCCCCTGGGTGCTGGTTCCTTTTTCATTTTTCTGAGTGAAAGTTCCCTGTTGGGCCTGTGAACCTTGCTCTTGGACTCCAGCCCGTGTGGCTCAGCACGGACTCCCCATCAGCCCAGTTCAGGAGTCTCTCTCATTCCCATCCTTGTTTAGGAGCTGTTGGTACAATACAGAGCCTTCCAGAATCTCATTGCTACTGTCCCCAGACTAAGAATACAAACCTTGTTCAGAGGCTCCCATGGCCCCAAGCCACCTTCAGATGGAGAAAAAATCCAGAGCAACCTCCTGAAATGGTTCAGACTAAGCAAACTATGCCATTCGAACAATACTGGACAGAGTTTTAAAAATGGTGGTCCCTTGGGGCATCTGTCTTCGGCTCAGGTCAGGATCCCAGGGTCCTGGGATCAAGCCCCACATCAGGATCCCTGCACAGCGGGAAGCCTGCCTCTCCCTCTCCCTCTCCCCCTGCTTGTGTTCCCTCTCTCCCACTGTGTCTCTTTCTGTCAAATAAATAAATAAATAAATAAATCTTTAAAACAAAACAAAGCAACAGTGACCCCTGGAGTATGTCAGATTCTCATTGGGCCAAAAGTGAGGAAATGATCTGACCACCCTACATGCGTCACTCATGTGGCCCATTTGAATGTGTTGAGATTCACAGTGACTTGACAAAGATGTGGGAGCTGAATGGCCCAGCGGGTACCCTAGGAGCCTCACCCTGGTGAGTGCACGTGTGGCTGTCGTTCCCACTGACCCCCCGAAGCCACCGCAACTTTTTCTCAAAGATGAGCATCTTTCTGTTCTGCTTTCTAAATCTTTTAATGTCTCTCAATACATGATAACAAAAACATCACTAACAATAATAATGGTTCTACTGTCAATGATTTGAAATTATTGATACCTTCACACCCAGGACGGTGCTAAGAACTTGACTTCTGCGGCCGTGGCTAATGTTTTATGATACATATTAAGTAGGTAGTACTGTCGCTCTGCTTTACAGAAAAAGAAACTGAGGCCTGGGCATATAGACACACGGCCAGTAAGTGAGAGAGGCAAGACACACACCCAGTTCCTTCACCAAAACTGATTTTTCTGCACTGTGTGATCATCAGATCTCCTTGTCCCTGCTGCACTGTTCTCTGCTTCTCGAGGATATGCCCGGAGCCCCAGAATCACTGCCCCCTGGGTCGAGGTTAGGTCAGTCTGTGAGCACGTACACCGGGATGTGGAGTTCCGCAGGACAGCAGTTGTGATTCTGGTCCCGTGGCTGCAGTCTCTGGCCTCTGGGTGTCACAGGGAGATGATATCTGTGGACAGGCAGCTCTCAGGTCTCCAGGTGGCCTCCTGGCCACACTTGCTTTGGTAACACAGGCCCTGGAGGCACTGGTGATGACTTCCCTTTGATTTCTGCTCTGGAAGTCCCAAGGGAGTCTTCCTGACCTCCACTCCCCAGGCTGTCCCATGGTGGAGAAAGCCACCGGTTCCCCAGGTTAAATCTCTCTCTACTCAGATGACCTGGCACGGTTCTGCTTCCCTACAAATCCCTGGGCAAACCCCCTCAGGTACAGCTCCCAGGGTCCAAGACACTGCCAGCTGGAGAGACCATCCTCTCTCCTCCCCCCCATGACCCTCTGCAGGAGATGTCTTGCTCATACCCCACCCGTTTCTCCCTGATGCCCAGCGCTTTCCACCTGCAGGCCAGCTGGGAGCTCGTTTCTCCAGGAAGTCTTTCTTGACTCAAGGACCCAGTTAGGTCTCCTGGCTTCATTCTCGAGGCTCCCTGTGCACTGAACATCCTGCTTGATGGCAAGCTCTACAAATGAACAATTGCAGCTGTTTTGCCTACCACGTACCAGCCCAGGGCCTATACGTATATTAAGCATTAATGGATAAATAGATGAAAAATGTCGAAAAGGCTTTGAGATCATGATGCCTGGTATAGGGAAAGAATATATGCAACTCAAATCCCTGAAGTCGGCTCAAGAATGCATATTGGCACGGACTCTGAGCTGGGTAGGCTCCGTGGGGTAAAAAGGTAAGCCTGCCAGCAGCCCACATCCAGGAGGTGTGAACATACAGAAGGGTCTTGTGGTCTCCGTGCAGCTGCATTCTGTTAAGGTTTCTGGTAACTCCTGCCTCCTTTGGCCCTCTAAGATTGTATTTGTGCTGGGAGAAAAAGCAATGCCAGGAAGGAGACCACTCCAGATGTCAAGACTCAGAGGATGGCTTATTTTAGTTCCAGGACTTTCAACAAGAGTAACCAACTGATATCAGTTTCTTGAACAGCACACTTAAAGACTGAGCTGACAGCATTTAAATATCTTTATATGTTTTATCAGGGTCATGGAAAGCAACTTTTTTTTTTTTTAAATAAGTGGAGGACCAGTCCCACAGTCCCACGTGGGTGAGGAGTGGGGGGTAGGTGGGGTTCCACTGGATGGCCAAGCCCCGTTGAAGCTGTGACCAGGTTTTAGCTTGTGAAAACCTGCAAACATGCTTTAAAACCCTACACGATTTTGTATGAATGACACTGGAGGGCAGCGGGAAATCAACTTTTCCACACCAGCTGCCATTTGTGGTTGGCCCCCTTGCCCAGGGCTCCTAACTTGCCGCCCCCGCACCCCCCACACTCCTTTCCCAGGGAGGGTGTTTCTCAGGCTGCATCTCAGCCCACCATCCAAGAAGCAAAGCTGAAGGCAGAGCTTAGAGCTGAGAAATCACTAGGAGTGGACATGAAAGCAGCAACAGGACAGGAGCTAAGAACAAGGATCAAGTGAAAGAAGCCAGAGGGGGGAAATAAAAGCCGCCAGATTTACCAGAACAATCCTGGACCTCTGCCGCCCTCTAGCAGGCACTGGCGGCACTGTCGCCCCGCGGCGGGAGCACAGGCACCGGGAGCAGGCTCCAATGAGGGACTCTAACAGACACTGCCCCTTTCAAGCAGGTGACCTTGGGAAGTTATTGAAAACAGCCCTGCAGAAATTCTTATTTGTAAAGTGAGGGGTAATACTAGTCCCTACCTCCTGTGAGATGTTTATGAGGTTTAAATGGCCAAGATGGAGTAACGGGGGCCAGACTTACCCTCCTCCCCCCACCCTTGCAAGAACCCCTGGGGGTGGGGGTGGGGGTTGGGCAGGACTGACCAAATATCCCAAAGAGTGGTTTTCAGCACAGGGCACATCAGACACGAAGTACAGGGATCCCTGGAAGAGAAGAAACAAATGATCCCCATGATTGCCCAGCTCACTGACCAGAGTTTCCAGGGTACAGGGAGGGGACCCTGGCACAGCTTGCAGACTTCATGAATGGAGGAGACAAAGCCAGAGTCCAAAGATACCGAGACAATTCCTGAGGACCTGGAGCAAGACCGAGCTGAGCAAAGAGACAACTCCAGAGAAGTCTGGCGCTCACTTCCCCAGCACATGCACTAAACCTGGAATGATACAGAGAAGATTAGCATGGCCCTGGGTAAGGATGGTGCACAAGTTTGTGAAACTCCAGAGAACTCCAGAGAAAGGGTCCTCTTTAAGTATGTAGCAGAGTACCGATCAGCACCTGTGTATGGAGAAATTACCAGAGCCCAGGAAAGAACCACCTGTCCACAGTGGAGTGTGTGTGTGTGTGGGGGGGGGGGGGTACCCAGCATTCACATAGGATCAGAACAGGGTCTCTTCCCACAAGCCACAATGAAAACTTTGCAAACCATGAGGCATTAGGTGGAATCTTGCTTCAGGAGTAGGGAATGATTACCCCTAGAGTAAACACAGCTCCAACCCGCAACCCACCCTCCCACACCCGCCCTAAGAAATTTAAAGGCATGACCTGAAATGGTCAAACTGTTTCTAAGTAAACTTAACCATATCCCAGGAGGAAGCTTAAAAAAATTATTTTTTCAGGAAAACAAAAATAGCCAGCACACAAGGACAAAAAGTAACAGTGCCCAACAATCAATAAAAAATGGCCACACATGCAGAGTGCCAAAACATGACTCATCAAAACTGGTAGGACAGGGATCAAGCAATACTTGGAGGAGCGTTACAGCACTAACTCAGTTTGAAAGCAAGGAAAATCTCAAATCTATGATTATCAGCTTCCATCTTAAAAAAATAAAAAAGAAAAAATTATACCCAGAGTAAGCAGGAAAAAGAAAAAAAAATGATTAGGGCTTAAATCAAAAATACAAGGTAGAAGAACAAGAGAGAAAAATCAGTGAAGTTAAAAAGCTGGAGGGTTTTTTTAAAAAAAGATCAGAGGTGCTTGGGTGGCTCAGTCATAAAGTGTCTGCCTTCAGCTCAGGTCAGAATCCCAGGGTCCTGGGATGGAGCCCCACATCAGGCTCCCTGCTCAGCCGGAACCATGCCTCTCCCTCTCCCACTCCCCCTGCTTGTATTCCTTCTCCCGTTATGTCAAATAAATAAAGACTTAAAAAATAAATAAATAAATAAATAAATAAATAAAATTGATAAGCCCTTGGTCAGACTGCTCACAAAATAGGAAAGAAGAACTCAAACTACTAATGTCAGGAGTGGTAGATTTGATATAATTATAGATTCTACAGCTATGGCCAACAAACACATGAAAAAGTGCTCCACATCACTCGCCATCAGGGAAATACAAATTAAAACCACAATGAGATACCACCTCACACCAGGCAGAATGGCTAAAATTAACAAGTCAGGAAATGACAGATGCTGGCGAGGATGCGGAGAAAGGGGAACCCTCCTACACTGTTGGTGGGAATGCAAGCTGGTGCAACCACTCCGGAAAATAGCATGGAGGTTCCTCAAAACTTTGAAAATAGAGCTACCCTACGACCCAGCAATTGCACTACTGGGTATTTACCCTAAAGATACAAACGTAGTGATCTGAAGGGGCACGTGCACCCGAATATTTATAGCAGCAATGTCCACAATAGCCAAACTATGGAAAGAACCTAGATGTCCATCAACAGATGAACGGATAAAGAAGACATGGTATATATATATATATATATACACACACACATATATATATATATATATATATATATATATGTATATATACCATGTCTTCTTTATCCATTCATCTGTTGATGGATGTATATATATACACACACCATATATATGTATATATATACCACAATGGAATACTATGCAGCCATCAAAAGAAATGAAATCTTGCCATTTGCAATGACGTGGATGGAACTAGAGGGTATTATGCTTAGTGAAATAAGTCAATTGGAGAAAGACAACTATCATATGATCTCCCTGATATGAGGAAGTGGAGATGCAACGTGGGGAGTTTGGGGAGTAGGAAAAGAATAAATGAAACAAGATGGGATCGGGAGGGAGACAAACCATAAGAGACTCTTAATCTCACAAAACAAACTGAGGGTTGTTGGGGGGAGGGGGGTCGGGAGAAGGGGGTGGGGTTATGGACATTGGGGAGGGTATGTGCTATGGTGAGTGCTGTGAAGTGTGTAAACCTGGCGATTCACAGACCTGTACCCCTGGGGATAATAATACATTATATGTTAATTAAAAATAATAATTAAAAAGAAATTATAGATTCTATAGCTGTTAAAAAGAAAAAAGAGTATATTGTAGAAAACTTGAGACCAGCATAGTGAACAAGTAAAATAAAATGGACAAATTCCATAAAAGCCATTATCAGTGTTCACTAAAAAGTAAACAAATGATCTGAAAGATAATGTCTATTTTTAATGTAAATTTATACTTTAAAATATTCCCACAGAGAAAATTCCAGGCCCATATGGTTTCATTAGCTAACATTTTTTTTTAAGATTTTATTTATTTATTTGTCAGAGTGAGTGAGCACAGGCAGACAGAGTGGCAGGCAGAGGCAGAGAGAGGAGCAGACTCCCTGCTGAGCAAGGAGCCTGATGTGGGACTCTATCCCAGGACGCTGGGATCATGACCTGAGCCGAAGGCAGCCGCTTAACCAACTGAGCCACCCAGGTGTCCCAATTAGCTAACATTTAAGAAAGAAATAATACCAATTTTATATAACTCTTCCAGAAAATTGTAAAGGAGGAAATACTTCTCAACCCATCCTAAGAGGTTGGTAAGTATTGCCCTGACACCAAAACCAGACAGACTTTATAAGAAAACTGGAGACTTATATCCCTAAGAAAACTGATAGAAAAAATAAAAACAAGCAAACAAAATTTTAGCACATTAAACCCAATGATATAAAAAGATTATACATCATGACCAAGTAAGATATTCCAGGAAAGCAAGGTCAATTGGTGATTTTAAAATCAATCTGTATATTTCACCACCTTTATCAATTAAAAAAGAAAAAAATATCATATAGACATCTCAGTAGACACAGTAGAAATATTTTCATAAAGTCCACCTTCATTCTACACAAAAACTGTCAGAAAATTAGAAATAGAAAGAACTTCCTCAACCTGATAAAGGACCTCGATAAAGAATCTTCTGTGAATTCATCCAATTTCATAGCTTCCAAAAATCACCCATATACCAACAAGTCTCAAATTTATTTCTCTAGTTCAGACCTCCTCCCTGAACCTTAGACAACTCTCCACCACTTGAATATCGAATAGCAATCTCCAATAATAATATATTATTTCATTCATTTAGCTAAGATTTGAGCTTTTGCTTCTATAGTAATAAGTAAAATTGGAGTACTGTTTTCTTTACATGTTCTTATCTGAATTTTGAATTAAAAATTACATTAGACTTACAAAACAGTCCAGAAAACTTTCTCTTTTTCTATTGGTGGAATCCTTTGTAAAAATCACAAATTAACTATTCCTTGCAAGTTTTATAAAACTCACCTATAACCCATCTGGACTTGAGGTTTTAAAGGTAGGAGGTCTTTAAATACAACTTTAATTTCCTTAACAATTGTTGGTGTCTATAACTTTTCTTCCTCCTGAACTAATTTGGGCCATTATTTTTCTAAAACTTCATTCATTGCATTTGGTTTTTTAAAATTATTAGCACAATTAAACATAACGTATAGTAAGTGTTTCAAGGAATGAGAGGATTTAGCCTTTTCAGGCTTTGCTAAGTTCACTTACCAACCTATGCTTATTTGCCTTCCTCCCAGATGGAAACAACATCATTTTCTTTGATGATGTTCATATGTAGAGAATTGTCTACAGCTAATAATATCTCCTATAGCTATGTCCTCCCTTGAAAGTCTATGTTGTTTTGGTACCAATTTCAAGAACCTATGGCATG
Organism: Mellivora capensis; assembly: GCA_004024625.1. Lineage (NCBI taxonomy): Eukaryota > Metazoa > Chordata > Mammalia > Carnivora > Mustelidae > Mellivora > Mellivora capensis. Next base: position 2,000 of record PISX010005220.1, on the reverse strand, counting down.
CCTGGTTTCTCTCTACAATAAAATATAGGTAGATCCTTCACACTCTTCCTCCTTGGCTTTGGTGTTTCGTGCCACCAAAGACTGCTACTGTGTCTTCCATCTTCTTAAGATTTATCCCTTCCCATTCTGTGCCTAGTGTATTGCCCAAATAACCGTGTTGATATACTGATTACACTTGGAAGTGTTAATCACTGCTACATTACAATAAACCCAGGATTAATCAGAGAACAGCTGCCTAGAACTCCCAGTTGAGGGTGGTAACTTTCTAGTATAGCTCCACTTCTAGAAGTAACTAGCTGAATAATAATAGCTATCATTCCCCGAATGCCTACTATAAGCCTGACATAAAATGGTGTTCTGGATGTGCCAGGAGCTTTATTAGAGCCATCGAAGGAATAAATGTTAGTAACTATGTTTCACTGATTAGGAAAACGTGGCTCTCCTAATGACTTGCCTGGGGTCATCTAGTGAGTAACAGTGGGGACTCAAATTCAGATCCATCTGGTTTTAAACTGCTCACTGAAAGCTGGAATTTTTTTCAATAAAGAAGTTTCCAGGGGCACCTGGGTGGCTCAGTGGGTTAAGCCGCTGCCTTCGGCTTGGGTCATGATCTCAGGGTCCTGGGATCGAGCCCCACATCAGGCTCTCTGCTCAGTGGGGAGCCTGCTTCCCACCCCCCCACCTCCACCCGCCTACCTCTCTGCCTACTTGTAATCTCTGTCTGTCAAATAAAGAAATAAAATTTTTTTTTTAAAAAGATTTTATTTCTTTATTTGAGAGAGAGGCAGTGAGAGAGCATGAGCGAGGAGAAGGTCAGAGGGAGAAGCAGACTCCCCGTGGAGCTGGGAGCCTGATGCGGGACTCGATCCCGGGTCTCCGGGATCATGACCTGAGCTGAAGGCAGTCGTCCAACCAACTGAGCCACCCAGGCGTCCCTAAATAAATAAAATCTTAAAAAAACAAAGGAGTTTCCAAGGAATGACCCAAACCAAATGATTTCTGCCAAATCAGGTATACCTACAAAATTTTAAGCTCCTAGTTAATATTTTAATTCGTGGATAGTTATTAAGTTTCATGACTATCCTAACTCCTGCCTAATGGAAGTAGCTGTCTGCAGTCTTGTACTGAGAAAAACTATGCAGCTGGTTTCAGGCTAAGAAAGAAAGATTGCAGAGAGTAGATTCTAATGCTGTTTGTATTAGTCAATATTCTCCAGAGAAACAGAGCCAATGGGATGGATAGATTAAGAGAGAGAAGAAGAAGGAGAGGGAGAGAGAGAAAGGGCTAGCTGGCAGACTGGAAATTCCAGCAGGAGTTGATGTTGGGGGTCTTGAGTTCCAGGGCTATTTAGAAGTAGAATGTCTTCCTTCCCCGTGGAGTTGTCTTTTCTCTTATACCCCTCAACTGATAGGATTAGGCCCACCCACATTATGAAGTGTAATGTCTTTACCCAGGTCTACTGATTTAAACTTTAAAATTCCTTCACAACATCTAAAGAGATATTTGACCAATCAAATGCCTAGCCAGGTTGACACATAAAATTAACCACCACACAGTCATAGACCAGGAAGACAATATTCTGTATAAGTGTGGATATCAAGCTTCAGCATGTATGGGAATCCCTTGGAGGACTTATAAAAACACAGGTCATGGAGTCCCATCCTCTGAGCTTCTGATTCAGTAGAGTGAGGCTGTCCTTTTTTTTTATTTCATTTCTTTTCAGCATAACAGAATTCATAGTTTTACACCACACCCAGTGCTCCATGCAATGCGTGCCCTCCATAATACCCACCACCTGGCTCCCCAACCTCCCACCCCCCGCCCCTTCAAAACCCTCAGGTTGTTTTTCAGAGTCCATAGTCTCTCATGGTTCATCTCCCCCCCAATTTCCCTCAACTCCCTTCTCCTCTCCATCTCCCCATGTCCTCTGTGTTATTTGTTATGCTCCACAAATAAGTGAAACCATATGATAATTGACTCTCTCTGCTTGACTTATTTCA
>PISX010005219.1:0-110435 GCA_004024625.1 Mellivora capensis | reverse complement strand
TTTTCCACTCTTTCATGTTTTATGTTTTTCCATAGACACTCACTATAAGGCTATCTATATTTATAGTATTCTGAATAAGTGAATTACAAACTGGTTATTCTTATTACATAAAGATCTTACAGTAGAGATTCCTTTGAAAGAGAATCAAACTCCTAATATTTAAACTACTATTCAGAGTTATTGCCCATTATTCTAATGTTAAAAGGGCAGAGGCATGAAAACATAAAGGCTTATGGAATGTCCATTGAAATAATACATCAGAGGATGTAAAAAGGATAAGATATCTTAATAAATCCACTTTCCTTATTTTTGGTTGAGGAAAAAGAAACTAGAAGGGGTTCAGTGTCTTGTTGATGACAGAATTGATTTATGGATGAGAAAGGACTACATATCAGAAACAAATCAGCAACGATTCTGAAAAACAGACATGTATTTTCCACCATCCCTGTGATAGACATACAACTTGCCTTCAATTTCCCACCACCACAAATATACCCTTACACATGTTCTCTTTTTTAGCTATATAAAAAATGACTCTGAGATATATATCTAGGAGCAGAATTCGTGGGTCGTTGAGCATGCATAACTTTGCTATAACTAAGCACTTCAATACTGATCTCCAGAATGAATGCAGTAGTATAAACTTCTTCCAGCAGTGTGGCAGGTCCCCATAACCCCCAGAAACACTTGGCATTATCCACCATTCTAATTTTTGCTTGTCTATGAGATAAAAGATATTTCATTTTTGTTTAATTAGAAATTACTAATGAATTTGAGTGCCAAATACTTAAAATCACACTGTATAATTTGATTAAACTTCTGGGTTTTTAAAAATTCTTTTTTTAATTATTACTTTTATATTATGTTATGTTAGTCACCATTAGTTTTTGATGTAGTGTTCCTTGATTCATTGTTTGCATATAACACCCAGTGCTCCATGCAATCCATGCCCTCCTTAAACTGTGTATTAGTTTTTGTTCAAGTACCATGGTGGTTTTTTTTTTTTACTTCGTATTTTATGGTGTGAGAAGAGGATCAAAGTTACATTTTTTAATGAAAAATTTACCAACTGACCCAACTCCACTTCCTGAATAATACATGTTACCACTGGTTAGAAAAATACATGTTACCTACTGGTTAGAAATGCCAAGTTTATCACATTTTAAAATCTTTTGAGGACTGAGTTTTATTCTGTTCTATTTCATTATATCTCAGATTTTTCCACCAGTCTTATCCTGTTTTAATATTATTGCTTCATAGAACATTCTAATAGCTAAAAAGTAACATTTCCCCCATTACTTGCTCTCTAAAAGTCAAGCATAACAACAACACAACAATAAATGTAACTAATATTTATTGACCATTTACAATGTATCTAACACTTTACTTACGTTACTATGCTTAATTCTCAACTACACATAGTGGTGTAGATAGAGTTCTTATCCCCATTTGAAAGGTGAGAAACTTGAGGTACAGAAGATTCAACTAGTTTGATGTGGAACCTCGTGTTGAACCCAGGTCTTATCATAGCAAGCCCATACTCTTACTCACTGTTATATTAAAATGAATTGCATGAAATTTTCAATATTAGAGCATTTCTGATCAAAATAATATCAATTTCTTATTGCCCAATCTAATATACAGCATTTCATATTTTGGAAATGAGGCCATCCCAGAGGAAGAAACATGCCCACCTAAAAAAGAGTTGGTAAGAGGTCTGCTATCTGGATCCTGATCTTCTATCTCCGGTCTTCTAATGAGCAAAGTAATTATGGTCATTTATTTCTTGGACTCAGTAGGAAACTATTTCTCTAATGATCCACTAGAAGGTAATAGAAGAGAAAGGAAAGCACACAAAATTAAAGAAACAGCATAATGGTTATTTTTCCCTTCTCCCATATTTATCAGGTGATCCATCCTATAACTCAGAAATAACACTGAAGCTCACAGATTATTAAAAATGTATTTACATTTTCATATGTTGCTGTCCACATCTTTAAATATTCTCTATAATAAATTTATTATTTAATTTATATTAAAATCGTATCTTTAATGGGAAAAACAAGGCAAGGAGACAGAAGTAATAGTTGTTCAAAGTTTACCGTGTTTTAGACAATACTAAAGGTGTTACAGTTTTTACCTTGCATTAGCTTTGTGGGTGTACAAAGTATTATATCTACTAAAAGTACCATTTTTCACAAAAAATGTGAAACAAAACAAAAGAAATACACTTTCTTTTTTAAGATTTTATTTAATTACTTTAGAGAGAGAGGAAGAGATAGAGAATGAGCAGGGGGAGGTGCAGAGGGAGAGGGAGAGAGAGAATCTGAAGCAGACTCCACACTAAGCCCAATGCAGGGCTTGGTCCCAGGACCCTGAGATCATGACCTGAGCTGAAACTAAGAGTCAGACATTCAACCAACTGAGCCACTCAGGCACCCCCAATTTCCTTTATTTATAAAAAGCATTTTATTAAATAGCTTGTATGGAATTATCCCAATTCTGTTTTCAATCATATAATTTTTAAAAGGAGATATTTTTTAAGTTTTATTCTCTAACTGATGACTAACAAATACAAATTTATTTCTTTCTTGCTTTCTTTTACTCATTCTACAAATATTTAATGTACACATAGTAAGTGCAAGGCACTACCAGACCAAATCATATCTCCATCACAGGCCTTTTCTTCAGAGTTCCAAGCCCTATTATCCAACTACAGCATAATATGTATTGACATGTATGACCAAGCATGGATGCTTTATCAAGCTAATTCAAATTACACAATCCTTGAACTCCAAAAGCTTACCATCTAAATAGAAGTCTATATGGTATTAACATGGGGAGAGCATAGGGTTTAAATAGGGAAACATGGGTTAAAATCCTGTTCTGCCACTCATTTAAGGTGTGTAAACTTAGAAAGTTTACTTAGCATCTCCAAGACATAACTTCCTGATCTGTACAGAGGGATTTTTATCCAGGTTTCAAAGGAACCATAAGGAATGTAGTGCACTCAACCATTCTGTCTGAAAATTTAACACATTATTTTTTCCCACTCCATCTTTTCTCTTTTTTAGCAAATATAACTCTGCCCTGAACTCAATAACATAACTATATCATAGAGAACATTCAGAAATGTGACAACAAAAAGAAAATTAAGCATCTATTTATATCATGAATGTGATCCAACATCATTTCTGTATAATGGAACATGTTGGCTGATAAAGTTCAATCATTGTGCTTTTCCTAACCCACTTGGACCTTTTAGATTGACCTGATAAATACATATGGCTTGGAAGATTCTATATTCCTTGAGCCTCAGAATATTAAGATATAGTAGAAACGGCATGCATAAAAAAAAATGATGAATCTGCAGGCAGGAGACAAGAACAAGAGTCAGGAATGCTGTCTGGGTCCCATTTCCTAAGTGATACATGGTAAAAAGACAAAGCACCCACAGTCATTCAGAAATGTTGTGGAGATTAATGAGATACCCATTTTTGCCAGCACTCTGATTTCTCAGAAGGGAAGTAAGAAGCTCTTTCATGTACAAGGATTCAATTTGACAAGAATTATATGTAGGAAAATTAGGCCTCTAGAGAATTGTCACCCAATATATGTCTTTTACTAATTATTTATCTTCTATAATTATCTTTTAAAGATCTTATTTATTTAAATGATCTCTACACCCAACGTGGGGCTCAAATCCACGACCACAAGATCAAGAATCACATGGTCTACCTACTGAGCCAGCCATGTGCCCCTAATTTTATTTTTTTAAGATTTTATTTATTTATTTGACAGACAGAGATCACAAGTAGGCAGAGAAGCAGGCATAGAGAGGAGGAAGCAGGCTCCCTGCTGAGCAGAGAGCCCGATGGATGCGGGGCTCGATCCCAGGACCCTGGGATCACGACCTGAGCCCAAGGCAGAGGCTTAACCCACTGAGCCACCCAGGCGCCCTCTAATTTTATTTTTTAAATGCCCAAGGTACCTGGTAGAATTCAGAGGCCACCCCAAAACACATGAAGACTGCCCATTAGAGAACAAGCTGAGGGAACTCTCACTATGATTACTTCTTTATATTGTCTGTTCATTTAATTATTCCAACCAGCCTCGAGATAGAGATTGTTCTGAAAGAGGGATTGTTCTGAGACAGCAGTGTTCTATAAATACACACACACACACACACACACACACACACACACGTGTTGTTTGTATCTCTGCCCCTGCCTACAATTTTCTGCATGCCTTTCTGCAGTTTCATTCCTGTCCTCTTGTTGGGGATTCTCTTTTATCTCTAAATCTGGGCCTTTCTCAAATAATTTAAGCTCACTTTGATGTGATTATAACAAAATCATACCTGAACTGAGTTCAGGGTATGCTGACCCTGACACCACCACCTCTGCTAATGGGGAATGGATGTACTGAATGTTAATGAATGTTATTTTGACTATCTAGAACAACTGTACATCCCACTCTAGAGATGCAATCATGACAACAAGGTGTCCAAACAGCTAATATTCAGAATCCTTTCTATTAAAATATGGTACTTTTTTTCTTATTCTAAGGTTAACAAATTGAATTTTAGCAGGAGCATGTACAGTCTTTTTCATTGGATTCTATAGTAAGGGTCTGTTGGTGATTGTGGAATACTGCAGCACCCCCTGGATGTTGATCAAATTCTTTCTTTCAAAATGAAAGAAATCAGTCCAGGATAGGAAATTATCAGAGAGAAGAAGGCCATTTATTTCCTTTCTTTATGTTTCAAAACCATGGGACCATTCTTACAATGCTCAAAAAAAAAATACAGTCACAAGGTATCATATGCAGACATTAGGCTCTTAAACTCATTAACTATGTAGTAGCATCTGTAAGCAACTCCCTGTCTTTTAGAATTTTGAAATATAATCTGAAGCTTGTGTCTCTTTTCTGAGAGGTCCCCATATAGGAGACACACTTTCATGAGGTGGTTCAGGGAGTCACAGTTTGTCAGATCTTGAGAGCATAATATGTATTTACATGTATGACCAAGCATGGATGCTTTATCAAGCTAATTCAAATTATACAATCCTTGAACTCTGAAAGCTTAGCATCTAAATAGAAGTCTGTATGGTATTCACAAATATATACATAGTCTTTCCCTTATTCAACCAATCCAAATGTAGGCAGTATTTGCTTATCTACTGATCCATAACCAGTCACCCCAAAGATAGAGGCTTAAAACATCAACAATTTATTATTATTGTTTGTAATGATGCTATGGTTTGGCTAGGGGGTTCTTTGGTTTTAGATGGTCTCAACTGGAGTTCTGGGATGGTCAAAAGTTCAAAAAGAGCCTCAGTTGTTCATACTAAAGGTTGATGCATGCTACTGACTGGAAGCTCAGTTGGAGCTGGCAGCAAGGAGACATACAGATTTATATAATTGAGAGTGTGGCTTATACATTTAGTAGTCATGCACTGTTTCTGATCCAAATTTATTTATGCTGAACTTTGTACATAAGCAAAATATCAACACATTCTATATGACAAAAATCATCATGAATACATTTAAAAGCCATAAAAAAATCTTGAAAGATTTGTGAAGTGTATTATAAAAGTGGTCAATATTTTAATATATAAAAAGCACTTACACACCAACAGAAAAATAGGGGAAGGATATGAACAATTTTGTGTGTGCGCATATATACATAGATGTTAGTATAATAAAAGCAAAGAAATTATTTTTTTAAAGATTTTATTTATTTATTTGTCAGCAAGAGTAATCACAGGCAGACAGAGTGGCAGGCAGAGGCAGAGGGAGAAGCAGGCTCCCTGCTGAGCAAGGAGCCCAATGCAGGACTCGATCCCAGGACGCTGGGATCATGACCTGAGCCGAAGGCAGCCGCTTAACCAACTGAGCCACCCAGGCGTCCCAAAGCAAAGAAATTATTAAAGAATTTTTAAATCAAAGGATATCTTCGGTTTTAATTTGAATCTCCCTGATGGCTAGTGATGATGAACATTTTTTCATGTGTCTGATAGCCATTTGTATGTCTTCATTGGAGAAGTGTCTGTTCATATCTTCTGCCCATTTTTTGATGTGATTATCTGTTTTGTGTGTGTTGAGTTTGAGAAGATCTTTATAGATCCTGGATATCAACCTTTTGTCTGTACTGTCATTTGCAAATATCTTCTCCCATTCCGTGGGTTGCCTCTTTGTTTTGTTGACTGTTTCCTTTGCTGTGCAGAAGCTTTTGATCTTGATGAAGTCCCAAAAGTTCATTTTTCTTTTGTTTCCTTTGCCTTTGGAGACATATCTTGAAAGAAGTTGCTATGGCTGATATCAAAGAGGTTACTGCCTATGTTCTCTAGGATTCTGATGGAAAAAATGTTCATCATCACTAGCCATTAGGAAGATTCAAATTAAAACCACATTGAGATACCACCTTAAGCCAGTTAGAATGGCCAAAATTAGCAATACAGGAAACAACTTGTGTTGGAGAGGATGTGGAGAAAGGGGAACCCTCTTACACTGTTGGTGGGAATGCAAGTTGGTGCAGCCACTCTGGAGAACAGTGTGGAGATTCCTTAAGAAATTAAAAATAGAGCTTCCCTATGACCTGCAATTGCACTACTGGGTATTTACCCCAAAGATACAGATGTAGTGAAAAGAAGGGCCATCTGTACCCCAATGTTTATAGCAGCAATGGCCACGGGCGCCAAACTGTGGAAAGAACCAAGATGCCCTTCCACAGACGAATGGATAAGGAAGATGTGGTCCATATACACTATGGAGCATTATGCCTCCATCAGAAAGGATGAATACCCAACTTTTGTAGCAACATGGACGGGACTGGAAGAGATTATGCTGAGTGAAATAAGTCAAGCAGAGAGAGTCAATTATCATATGGTTTCACTTATTTGTGGAGCGTAACAAATAACATGGATGACATGGGGAGATGGAGAGAAGGGAGTTGAGGGAAATTGGAAGGGGAGGTGAACCATGAGAGACTATGGACTCTGAAAAACAACCTGAGGGGTTTTGAAGGGGTGGGGGTGGGAGGTTAGGGGAACCAGGTGGTGGGTATCTAGGAGGGCACGTATTGCATGGAGCACTGGGTGTGGTGCAAAATGAATACTGTTACACTGAAAAGAAATTTAAAAAATTTTTCTTAAAAATAAGGATATCTTAGGAACAAAAGAAATATTAAACAATTCACCTTATGCATGTCTGCATTATTTAAATTTTTTACAGCTATGTAGTTCTTTTACATGTCTTAAAGAGTTCTGAAAAAGACTGGGGATTCTAGCAATATTTCCCTTACTGAAAAAACTTCCAGATATGTCTTCATACAGACTTAGAGCAATGATCGTTCCTCTCATCCCTTCTTTCTCTCTTTTGTCTAAGATATTTAAGCTTTATTTCTGGCTCTGATCAAGAGCTGAAATTCTGCTATGTTTTATAAAATTCATTCAATAAATAAATATAATTTTTACAAGGAGGAAAAATATGGCAGGTATGATTTTCAAGACGTAGCAAAGCACAGAAGTACAAGAAGTGTTATTTGGTATACTTTTCTACATTGTAACTGAATCTAATCTCTATTTTGAGCCCCAATTCTTTTGTAAGAAGTATGCAGTCTCTAATTCAGTGTAAATTCAGTTCTTCTCATCTTTGTTTTTGAATGTATGATAAATCCAATTAATTTATGTCTCCACTTCCCATCATATGATATTTAAATTTTCAGAGCTTATGTAGTGTCTTGATCTTTACTGTCCTTGGTGACATCCCCTAAGATATTTGAATCCCCATCTAAACCTATATGGTTCGTGTTGTGATTCTGCAACATCTCATCCTGACCTTGAGACTGGCTCAGGACCATAACCACTCTTGCTCAGCTAGCTTTTTTCCCTTGCTGTGAACACAGAAAGACTGGACTTTCTTTCTTTATCCTCAGAGGTGGCACACCTCTGAGGGATATGGTAAACTGAGTGGATCTACCTTGGGCCTTCTCTGACCCTCATATGAAAGGAAACCATTCCTATTATACTATAACCCAGATTATGGTGACACCTAGAATTCCTATGAGGCTATAGTTTCTCAGATATCCAAATAGGGAGAGGGAAATATCACAAGGTAAAAGATATATCGGACTATATTTCATCTTGCCACACTTACTACCCCTAGGAAATGTTTTTCCCTTACAAAGAAAATGTATTTCTGTAGGTATCACCCCTCAAAGAAAGTAAGAATAAAGTTGCTGTACGAATTTTGTCTACAATAGTAATTTGCATATGCAAACCAACAAATAGGTGTTATCATCTTCAGGGTCCCTTTTTGTCAGGTGGATAAGGATAGATACTGGTTATATCCACCCCCCAACATCATTTAAGGGTGGTTACTTGTTCTTCCATGCCTAGCTGCTGCCAGACAAATTATTCTTACTTACTCACACCCATTCATGATTCAGTGATGTAGTGTAAGTCCCCCACCTACGGGACTTAAATTCCAGCCTCAATTGATTTATCTCACACTGAATTGATTGAGAAAACTCTAAGATGACTGAGGTCATGACCTTCAGCTGGCAAGATGGTTTTTTTTTTTTTTTTTGCAATAGGTAGAGTGGGGTTCAAAATGCATACTAAGATTAGTTATATAAAAACAGAGATTTCTTTACCAGCTGAGTTTTATATCCTGGAAATTTGTACCCACTAGGAATCAAATAGAAGTTATTTCTAAAGAGATGATGAAACAGTTTGTATAGTATGATCTCAAACAGTTTAAAAATGGATATACACAGAAAAAAATAGACACACATTTGATTTTACTTGCTGGTGACTCAAAATCTATAATTCATCCAATAATTCATTAACTCAAGAAATACATATTGGATATTATTGTGTGCCATGCAGAGGGAATCCAATTCCATAACTTCATCCCATAACTTATTTCTCCTAAATTCCAAACTCATATAGCAAACTCCCTACTACACAGGCCCATTTGAAGAAGATAAATATTACTAACTAACTGAATGTCTATGACTCCATTTGAACTATACCAAACAAGTTTAGATCAACTTTGGCCCTGCATTTGGAGCAATGGGTTTTGTACATAAACAGTGAATCTTGGAGCACTGCATCAAAAACTAATGATGTATTTTATGGTGACTAACATAACACAATAAAAATAACAAAAATAAAAGTTTACCCTAAAGGGAAAGCCATATGGCAGTGTGAAGAGAGCTTAGGCCTTTAAGTCAGGCACAACTGGATTAAAACACCTCCTCTGCTTTTTATTGACTGAGTAAACTTGGAAAATGTAAATAACTACTCTGAGCTTCACAGCACATACTTAATGACAAAGTGAATAATTAAAGAGATACTGGTGTCTACTGTGCATTTTTGAGCATAGAGAAAAAGTAGGTAAAATGCTTAATAGAGTTTCTGGCCCATACTAGGCACTCAGCAGAAGTTTACTTCTCATCGCATCCCCTCCATTTTATAGCAGAGATAGCATTTCCATAAATGCAGTTGAACAACTATATATTTAAAAGCATTTGGAATGGCTACAAAAGGAAAACCACAGACATTTACATTATGTAGGAAACAGTACATTATTTGTTATATTTAACCAGACCACATGAAATTGCTGATGTTCAGTCATTTTTGACCTACAAAAACAGTAATTTCATATCTTTCAATCTAGTAGAATTATTTGTGTGTTGAGTTCAATTAGGAGAAGAATATTCATTCTTTTTCCTTTGAATTTCCCACCTCTCCCTTTTCTATATCTAAAGGTAAACATTGGGAAAGTCCATAATATGGATGACACTATTGTCCTTTTAGCCCCAGAAAGACTATAGGAGCACAAAGCTACAGTGATAAATCTGCTAGGCAGGATGCTAGAGAGAGGGTCAGAAGAGCTTCCTGGTTTCCAGGACTGGAAATACCCTGAGGATAGGACCCTCAGTGAGTCACTTCTTTTCTTTCAGCCTGGATTGATCACCAAGATGAAATTCGGAAGCCTACCTAACTATCCTGGAGTGCTGTGGAAATCCTTAAGACCCCAGCTGGACAAACACTCTGGGTTTTCAGCTGGGAAGATCTGTTAAGGCCAAGGAATTATTTTAACAGAAATGAATTTGTATGAATAGCAAAACACTTTATATTGGGCACTCAAATGGAAATTATTTATGAAATGTCAACAAACATTTATAAAACACAAATGAGACTCAGATGGACATGGATCCTGCTCTCTACAGAACTAAGAAAACTCATATGAACTGAACTTGTTAGTGTGTTAGGAGATTTCCATGTGCCATCTTCTCTAGTACTTAAAGTAAGCCTAAGGGGCAACAATTATTATCTTAATTCTTCAGATGAGCATTCTTACACTTCATTAATTGAATATTATAGTAGTGTATAAGTAACAGAACCTAGAATTCATATCTGGCCTTTCTATTTCCCCAGTCTGTGCTCTTTCCATTCCAAAACGTTGGCATGAGGCTAATTCAAGTTCCTGGAGTGTCTAGCCCCAGCTTCTTAGCCCAATGACAAGCATGACATGCCTATTATCAACACCACCAAGAAATAAAAAACACTGAGTGAGTACTGGTGGGTATAAGACACAGCATGCAGAGGTAACAATGTGAGCAAAGATATGGAATTCAAGAGAACATCTGGCCTGCTCAAGAACTGGAAGTGAACTTCTGGGGCAGACACTGCAGAAAGGAGTTCTTTGGACTCAGACAGTCCTAATCAGTCAAAAGCCAGTTATATATCTCAGGCAACAGTTTAGCACAACTGCAAAGCCAAATGAGTTGTAAAATACATTTCAGACTTAATGTTCTTCACTATCCATTCTACACTCATAAATTAGTTCAAATTTTAAAAGCAAATTTTAACAGAAATAGAGCTAAGTATGGGTCATATACTTCAATGGGTCTTCATAAATCTACCTAGAACAGATGGCAAAATTTGGAGGAAATAGCTCTCTCTTTATTTCTACCCTGTAGCTCACATTGAAAGTTGAATTTTCTCATCAGAATTGTGGAACATGTCCTCCTTGTTCCTCTTCAAATGCCCCTAGGTTAATAATGGGCTGGGTGATGATAGCCCCACCAGCGGTAAGGTATAGGGAGTGGATATCCAAAACAAGTTTTTCTGTTTATTTCTACGTTTGTGTGAATACGTGTACATGTGTGTGGATTTCTATATAGAGCAATGCTGTATCTTCCTCTTTCTTTGTTGTCACCAGTCTTGCCAAGTTTCTCTTTTGTTCTATAATTCAGAACTTTGTCAAGAGAGTTAAGGCAAAATTTAGATGGATACAGCAAATTGTATTTGGCCTGACTTCCTTGTCGGTTAAGTATAATATGTCCTTGATGTCAATCTTGCTGAGTGAGGAATGGGCCCACAAAATGTTGATAGATATTATGATGGCAAGCTAAGACATCTGTCAAATGGCACATAACATTTTAGAGATATAAATCCAGGAATAAAAGGGAGAGCTTTAAGGACAAGATAATGAAGTTTCCAAGAAGTTAATTTGAATTCGGATGCTCTATTCAAGAAAAATAGAGTGTTTACTTTTAGTTTTTCCTTATCCAGAATAGCCCCCATCATACATTCATTCATTTATTTATTCACTCTTATATTATTCCCAATGCTGGTACTATGTAGCATTCAGTTCTTTTCACTGGAGTTTCTGCTCATATTTTGTTGATGAATTTAAGTTGCTACAACAGCCCTTGTATATTGGTATCATTTTTCCTTAACAAATTCAAGGAAAGAATCCAGTATTTAAAATGGTCACTGAGAGAAAGAATCCTTTTCATTTCCTCATTTCTTTTCCAAACTCACTCCTACAAACAAACAACTCCTCTGAACAATCCTGGCAGTCAGAGACATCATTTGCAGATATTAAGCTCCAGACCCACCACCTGTCCCTGCTGTGACTCATAATATAAACACAGACCCTCTGTGTAGCCTGTTTTCTAGAACTTTAAAATATAACTCACAGCTGGTGTCTCCCCTTCTGAGAGGCCCCTGTGTATAAGAGGCCCTTTCATGGAGTGAGCCAGAAAGCTCAAGGTCCAGCAAAGCCTTGCATAAATTTTCAATCTTAAGAGCCTTCACAAACTTGTGTTTTTCTCTAAATGTACTAGTATAATCTGAAACACCATCTCTCCCAGATCCCTACGAAGTCCTAAGGTACATCCCCATCATTCACTTCAAGCTTCTGCCACAAAGATCCTGTCCCTTCTCAGCCTCATCAAGAGGCAGTTTTGCTTGTTTCTCTCCTAGATATTTGTATTCTATTAGAGTCCTCAGGTCTCAGTCATCCGTATCTGTGACTTAGATGCTGCTTGCCACAATGACAGAATGTCCAAGTCCAATTGCTTTTCATCCAGATTTGATTTGATGTATTTTTGTTTGCTTACTTTTAAAAATATTCTTTAGAGCTCTTTACTCGGGCCTGTGGTGCCGGCAGGATGGGCAAGAGTCCTGGTCTTAGTACTTCCAGAAAGCTCCGTAGCTACTGACGAGATCAGAAATGGCACCATAAACAATACAAGAAAGCCCTTTTGAGCACAGTTCTGAAGATCAACACTTTTGGAGGCGCTGCCCATGCAAAGGGAATTGTGCTGGAAAAAATAGGGGTTGAAGCCAAAAAGCCAAATTCTGCCATCAAGAAGTGTGTCAGGGTCTACATGATCAAGAATGGCAAAAAAAAAAAAAAAAAATCACAGCCTTTGTACCCAGTGATGGTTGTTTGAATTTTATCGAGGAAAAGGACGAGGTTCTGGTTGCTGGATTTGGTCACAAAGATCATACTGTTGGTGACATTCCTGGAGTTCATTTATGGTAATTAAAGTAGCTAATATCTCTCTTTTGCCCTTATGCAAAGGCCAAAAGGAAAGACCAAGATCATAAATTTTGCTGATGACAACATGACAATAATAAATTTTCACATGCCAAAAAAATTAATAAATAAATAAATAAATAAAATATTCTTCAGAAAGAAATAAGGGTTATATTAATCTCTTAAGCCTATTGTCCCTAAGATGACTAATTCATTGAGAATGAAGATACCAGTCCCCAGGCTTGTATAAACAATTCCAGAAAAATAGAGGATAGGCAAAAAGAACAGAAGATCTAATACAGAATTTCAGCAGGAGTGGACCGGCTGAAAGAATTATATTGGTTGGTTTCTATCTACTTTGACCATCTAGCCTGAGGAATGGCAAACTTTTTATTTTAGTAAAAGGCCAGATAGTGAATATTTTGGTCTTTTGGGGCTATGTAGTTTCTGCCTCAACTACTTAACTATGCTGTTGTAGTGCTAAAATATTGTCGTTGCGTTCCAATAAAACTATTTATAAAAACAGAGGGTGGGCTGAATTTGATACAGGCCATACTTATAAACCCTGATCTAGCAGATGGTATGGTCCATAAATACATGTAACTGCATATCCAAGCAATCAATGCTCAAATCCTAAATAAGAGTTGAGAAATGTGGCTCTTATTCTATAGGTCCTTACTATTGGTTAGTAAGTTGATGCTGAGTTTCCATTGGGGTACTTGTAAATCACTACAGTATCTCTTGGAAGCTGAAGTTATTATCTTTTCACAAGTGAAGGAAAGGGTTCAGGATACTAAACACTAACAGGGAAAAACAGAAATTTTCATTTCCTAATGCTTGGCACCACTGCTATAAATAACTCTTCAGTGTAGTAACAACACTCAGAAGTAATATTCCAGATCAGCCACCTGTTTCTGTTGCTACTCTATAATGCAAACACAAATAACCTTTAGATTCACTTTCTAGTTGACAGTATTCTTGCCTCCTTTTAAACTGTAAATGTGGCTAATATTACATTAATGTTAGAAAGAACCTCAAATTTTGAATGTCAAAAGAAGAATAAGATAAAATTAAGAGATAATAATGATAATGATATAATTTTTGTTTCTTCATTATTCCAAGATTTACCTAATCACACCACTATAATTTTTGCTCTCAAGTTAGGGAATCCTACCTTTAACATTTAAACTGACTAGGCACTATTTACATCATATTGTATAGCTTTCAATGCTTGTCTTTCTGAAATTGATTTTAATTCAGATTTAGAGGGAGAGGGTTTGCTTTCACAGTCTCCCAAAGAGATGTTACACCTTCTTTATTTTATTCTTAAGCAAACCTTATTTTCATCTTGTGTGTTCATTGTCAGTCTGATCATACCGCCCATGTTGGGCGAGATGGATATACAGTTCTCTTACATCACTTTCCTCTAATTTCCTGGAGCTGTACCAAAGTTCTGGAATGTGAAGTCTTTTTTTTTTAAAGATTTTATTTATTTATTTGACAGACAAAGATCACAAGTAGGCAGAGAGGCAGGCAGAGAGAGAGGAGGAAACGGGCTCCCTGCTCAGCAGGGAGCCCAATGCGGGACTCCATCCCAGGATCCTGGGATCATGACCTGAGCGGAAGGCAGAGGCTTTAACCCACTGAGCCACCCAGGCGCCCTGGAATGTGAAGTCTTATATAGTGTGAGAACATTGTTAACGGAGAACCTTCTGGTCTCTGAATCTCCTGCCAAGAAGGTATCTGCAGATACATCTCTATCCCATCTGTTGCTTGGTCATCTGTTAGTTATCAGTGGCCCCACGAGTACTGGAGTTTATCAACCTGAATATATAGTCCTTCACAATAAAGTTTTGCTTATTGTCTCTGTACCAGGCTTCCTCTGATTACCTAGTAGGCTTTCTCACTACAGGCCTGTTGATCCACAAGGATGTTGTATAGTATGGGGCTTATTATGGTCATCTTCCCTTGCAGATGCCCTCTCCTTAAAGGCCAGAGATCCACAATATCTTAGATATGTTTGGGTCATTCTACCTCTCCTTTCCGTCTTGAATGTTCTGAAGTTCTACCACCTCATGAGTCAAACTTATGCCATCCATTCCTTCATTTTCTTCCAAAAATTTCTACATTTTCTGTATGATTTCTGATGTCTGCCACTTATTACTGCTCTTATTGTGTCTCCTGGACACAGTTTGGATTCGGATTTTTCTCAGTAAATGCAAGTGCATTTCAGCCCTGCCACCATAAGATTACTGCTGGTTCCCTTTGGTTGTAGAACTGAAACACAGATCCTTCAGTAATACATGCAGTGATTATCTCCATCTTTAGTCCAGGATTTAGATAACAATCAACACTGCCAGTAGATAATTCTTATTCTTATTCTTATTCTTGTTCTTGTTCTTGTTCTTGTTCTTGTTCTTGTTCTTGTTCTTGTTCTTATTCTTATTCTCATTCTCATTCTCATTCTTCTCCTTCTCCTTCTTCTTCTCCTTCTTCGGCAGAGAGAGAGAGAGAGAGAGTGCACATGAGTGAGGAAGGGAGGGACAGAGAGAGAGGGAGAGAGAGAATCCTCAGCTGCTTCTTCTTCTTCTTCTTCCCCTTCTTCTTCTTCTTCTTCTTCTTTTTCTTCTTCCCCTTCTTCTTCTTCTTCTTCTTCTTCTTCTTCTTCTTCTTCTTCTTCTTCTTCTTCTTCTTCTTCTTCTTCTTCCTCTTCTCCTCCTCCTCCTCCTTCTTCTTCTCCTCCTCCTCCTTCTTCTTCTCCTTCTTCTTCTTCTTCTTCTTCTTCTTCTTCTTCTTCTTCTTCTTCTTCTTCTTCTTCTTCTTCTTCTTCTTCTCTTTCTTCAGTAGAGAGCGCACATTAGTGGGGAACGGAGGGACATAGAAAGAGGGAGAGAGAGAATCCTCAGCAGTCTCCATGATCATCATGGAGACCAGTGTGGGTCTCAATCTCACAACCTGAGATGAAATCAAGAGTCAGATGCTTAACCGACTAAGCCACCCAGGTGCCCCAGTAGATTATTATTCTTAAACTCTCAGGTTGTATGTTTATTTCCAAATTATTTGGGGATTTGGGAAAGCACTCTACTGTAGCTTCCATGTATTTATATTATTGTTCTTATTTCTTATCTTTTTTAAAAAATAACTGATGATAAGCATATGACCAGTTCCATCAAACTGGTTAAGGAAATGGTTGTACTTTCCTAGTCACAAGAGGCAGAATTTGGGCAAATATTACTCTAATTACTGGGTAGGTTTTCTTATTATAGGTCTCTGTTCAATCCCAAGTCTCTCAAGGCATGCTCATTGTCATCCTTAATGCTAGTTTCCCTTGCAGAGGCCCCTTCTCTCAGAGGAAAGCAGGACGTTTTGACAAGGCTGATTTAATGCAGCTGTTATGTCAAGGCTGCTTGTCAATGTTGAATGTCAAAAGAGTATTTTTGATTACCAAGCAATGTATGCAACAGCCATCCCTGACCCTCACCCTATCCTTGACCCTTTCTTCCAGAGAACAGACCAGCTTTTCTCTTAACATTTTCCACTTTCAACGTCTGTGGTCAGTAGGTCTCTGTGGGATTGGGGTTATTTTCCAAACCCTCTTTATTCAATCAGCTTCTCACTGGAAAGTCTTACATGATATTTCCCCCATCATTCACATCTTAATGAGACTGTTGGCATTTCTCCTGCATCGGATTTACATAGTCTAGGGAATTTATACTTTCCCCTTTTTACATGTTATTATTATCTGAAATTCATACTTTATTCAGATTTTACCTAATGCTTCTCTGTTCCAGGATTTCATTCAGGATTCCACACTACATTCAATTGATGTGTTTCCTGCTAGGCTTCTCTAGATTATGACACTTTCTCAGACTTGCCCTGTTTTTGATGATTTTAAAGATTTTTTTAAAGATTTTATTTATTAATTTGTCAGAGAGGGAGAGAGAGAGTGAGCACTGGCAGACGGAGGCAGAGGGAGAAGCAGGCTCCCTGCCCAGCAAGGAGCCCGATGTGGGACTCGATCCCAGGACGCTGGGATCATGACCTGAGCTGAAGGCAGCTGCTTAACCAACTGAGCCACCCAGGCGTCCCGATTTTAAAGATTTTTGAGGAGTACTGGAGAGACATTTTGTAGAACAAATCTGCATTGGGATTTCTTTCTTTTTTTTTTTTTTAGATTTTATTTATTTATTTATTTGTCAGAAAGAGAGAGAGAGAAAGCACACAAGCAGGCAGAGAGGCAGGCAGAGGCAGAGAGAGAGGCAGGCTCCCTGCCGAGCAAGGAGCCCAATTCAGGACTAGATCCCAGGACCCTGGGATCATGACCTGAGCCAAAGGCAGCGGCTTAACCCACTGAGCCACCCAGGCATCCCGGGATTTCTTTTTTTTTTATGATTAAACTGGAGTTATGGGTTTTGGGGAGAAGAGCCGTGAAGGTAAGATGATATTCTCGTTACATCATAGCAAGAGTTCATGCTACCAACATGACATCACTGCGGGTATAAACTGTGATCACCTGCCAGCGGCGGTGTTTGTCAGATTTATTCACTATAAAATGACTCTTTTCCCTCCATTCTGTAACGTGCTATTTGGAAGGAAGTCACTATACACAGGTCCCACTTAAGGAGTGGAGAATTATGCCCGTTCCCCACACCTTGAGGAGGGAATACCTATATAAATTATTTGGAATTATTCTGTAAAGGAAACTTGGCTGTTCTTCTCTATTTGTTTGTTTATTTATTTATTTAATCACTTATTTACCTTAATATGGGTTTATGGATATTTATCTTATACTTTGTTATAATCCAATACTATATTACTTATTTGGCCCCTCCAGCTGTTCCACCTTTGTCTATAGGAAGCTCTTTCAGTTTCTTCTGTGTCTTTTGACATTCTTCCACAGTTGTGTATGGCATTTTGCTTCATTTTGTTTTTAGTTCTTCCTACTCTGTGGCACTACAATATGCTCCAGGTTTATCTTGTATGTACCTACCCCAGTTCTAGAATTAGGCTTTTCTTCAAAGAGACTTGGCTCCTTTTATTTGAAGAATACTGCTAGAAACCAAGAGCTTCTATAAGTTCATCTGTGTCTTTCACAGAATGAAAGATTTTAATTTTAACAAAGTTTAATTCGTCATCTTTTTTCTTTAATAGATTGTATTTTTTGGTGTTTTATTTAAAAGGTCATCACAAACCCAAGTTCACATGGATTTTCTTCTACGTTTTCTTGTAGAATTTTTATAGTATTTTTACATTTTACAATTTTACAATTTACCTGAATTTTATATTTACATACATAACACACTTTAAATTAATTCTGTACAAGGTGTAATAACTGTAATTAAGTTCATATTTTCGTATGGATTTCTAATTGTTCCAGCACCACTGGTTGAAAAAGACTACTCTTTCTCTATTTTAAAAAAAATGTATTCATTTAATTTAAAGTAAAAACAAAATGAAACTTGAACAGTTCACTCATTTTGCCCACCCCCATCCTCTGCCTCTGGCAATCACAATGTATGTGCTTCAAAAAAATAGATGATAGATAGAAATATATATAATATAAATATAATACATACTTATACATACATACATATATGTACAATATAAATATATATACAATACACATATAAAAGAATCATAAGGTATTTTTCTTTGTCTGACTTACTGCACTTAGCATAATGCCTTGAGTTCAATCCATGTTATCATAAATGGCAAGACTTCATTCTTGTTTGTTGCTAAATAATATTCCATTGTACATATATATTACACAATTTCTTTACCTGTTATTTCATTGTTGAACACTTAGGCTGTTTCCATATCTGCGCTATTGTAAATAATGGTACAGTGAATGGAGGTTCATGTATCTCTTCAAGTTAGTATTTTTGTTTTCTTCAGAAGAATACCTAGAAGCGGAATTGCTAGATCACATGGTAGTTCCGTTTTTAATTTTCTGAGGAACCTCCATACTGTTTTTTGTAGTGACTACACCAATTTACATTCTCACCAACAGTACACATTTTCACTGTGTGCATTTAGTTCCCTTTTTGCCACATCCTTGCCAACATTCATTATTTCTACTCTTTTTGATAATAGCCATTCTAACATATGTAAGATCGTTTTGATTTGCATTTCCCTGATGATGAATAATGCAGAACATCTTTTCATATGTTGTTGTTCATCCATATGTCTTCCTTAGAAAATTGTCTATTCAAATATTCTGTCCATTTTTTTACCAGATTGTTTGGCTTTTTGTTATTGAGTTGTATGAGTTTTTTATGTATGTTGGATATTAGCTCTTTATCAGATATATGATTTGCAAATAGCTTTTCCAACTTAGTAGGTTGCCTTTTTATTTTGTTGATGGTTTCCTTTTCTGTGCAAAAGATTTTTAGTTTTATGCAGTCCCACTTATTTATTTTTGTTTTTGTTACTTTTGCTTTGGTGTCAAATTCTAAAAAAATCATAATTACCAAGACCTATGTCAAGGAGTCATCACCTATGTTTTCTTCTAGGAGTTTTATGGTTTCAGATTTTTTTTAAATTTTTTTTATTTAAACTTGATTTTATTTTTTCAGTGTTCCAAGATTCATTGTTATGGTTTCAGATGGTATGTTCAAGTCTTTAACCCATTTTGAGTTAATTTTTGTATATGGTATAAGAAAGTGGTCCAGTTTCATTCTTTTGTATATGGCTGTTGTGCAGCTTTCCCAACGCCACTAATTGAAAAAAAGGTTCTTTCTCTACTGTATATCTTTGTCATAAATTAATTGACCATACATATGTGGCTTTATTTCTGGGCCCTCTATTCTTCTCCACTGATAAATGTATCTGTTCCTACGCTCATATCATACCGTTTTAATTACTATAGACTTGCAATGTAGTTTGAAATCAGGGAGAATGATGCATCCAGATATGTTCCAAGATTACTTTGGTTATTCAAGGTCTTCTATGGATTTACACTTTCCTATTTATTTTTCTTTTGTTTTCTGAAGTAATGTCAATTCTTGAAAGTAGTTTTGGATACACTTTCCACTGCCACCAAAGTGTAGCCTCACCCATTTAAAATGTCACATATAATTTCTCTGAAGTTATACTCTCATCTATACTGCATGAAGCTAAAAAAGAATTTACAGCATACTGAATGTATTGGATATTATATAACCTAGACTTCCAATAATAGACCCTAATAATTTCTGATGAAAATACATTCTCAATCTTTAACATTTTATTACACAAATAATACGTTTTCATTATAGAAAATTTAGAAACACATAAAAACAAAAAGGGGAAAGTCACTCTCTTCTACTTCCCAGTTTAAAATATTATTAATATTTTATGTATTTTCCATTAATTTGACAGTGCATATATACACTTACATATATTTTTTACAAAACAATTACAACTTTGTTGCAAGATACTTTCTCCCTTAATGTATCTTGGACATATTATTGTCGATACAAAGAAAGCTTCTTTATTTCTCTTTAAATCTGTGGAATATTTTATTGTTTGAAAGTACTGTACTCAAATCTATCTATCTTTTCTTCCATTGGTAGTGATTTGGTCATTTTCAGGTTTCCAATATTTTTTGATGTTTCACTTGTAATTTTTTTGTGTTGTAACTATTGCCACAATTAATTTTTAAGCATGCATGTTTGTATATTTAAAAGGGGATTTTTGTAGGATAAATTCCTAAAAGTGGACTTTCTGAACCAAATGATATGACTACATTAGCGGGTAGTGCCATATGATCGTCTCAAAAAATCTAGCAATTTACATGTCTTCCATAGAATGTGAAAATATCTGTTTTGCCAATCCTGAATAGTTCTGGCTGTTATTTACATTTTTCATCTTTGTTATCCTGATAGGTACAAAAAGTACTTTTATTTTTATTCATAATTTTTAAATGATTAATACTATAGAGCATCTCTTTAAATTGATTTTTTTCTCTAAATCTCTTGTTACTTTCCTCTGATAATCTCTCTGGTGTAAAATGTATGAAATATTTACATATTAAATATATTAGCCCTCTGCCTGTAATATATGATGCAAATGTTTTATTACTGTTTCTCATATGCCTTTCAATGTTGGTTTAGGCCATATAGAAAAATTTTTTTATTTATTTTCTGATTATAAAACACATCTTATTGTGAGATATTTAATAATAGGTTGATATAAATTTAAAACAATCTTATCAGTCTAGAGATTTTTTAGTGCTTTAATAATCCTTACATAATTGAGACTGGATCCAAAACTGGTAGTAACCAGGATGAGGACTGCACTAAACTTCTGACAGTCTGTGGGTGAATATTAGCCA
Organism: Mellivora capensis; assembly: GCA_004024625.1. Lineage (NCBI taxonomy): Eukaryota > Metazoa > Chordata > Mammalia > Carnivora > Mustelidae > Mellivora > Mellivora capensis. The sequence goes on along the minus strand of PISX010005219.1, from coordinate 89,275 downwards.
ACTGCACTTCAGACTCTATTTGATATTAATTCCTTACTCAGTCACTTCCTAGCTGGGTGACCTAAGTCAAGGAACTTAACTTTTAAAGACTTAATGTTCTCAGCTACATAATGGAGATAATACCTACCTCAAAATATTATTATGAGATAAAATTTAAGTACCTTATGCATATTAGCTTTTTGCTCTCATGCTTTTCTCCTTCTGAAAACCATTTGGCCATGCTGACCATCCAATCCATGTGGCCCACAGGTCCAGGTTTCTTAGTCTAAGAGGCAGGATCACTAATCCACCACTGATATCAAGAGATGCTTATTCATTCATTCAACGGATATTTATTGAGCACCTACTATGTGCCAAACATCATTCTATGTGCTGGGGGTACAACAATTAACAAAATGGAAGACCATCCTACAGCTTACATTCTAACTGGAGAAAATATACAATAAACAAATACCTATTTAAAATATTTTAGAGAGTGTAGCACTTGAATGTAGTAAAGAGAGCAAATTATGGTTTGAGGGTTCAAAATTTCAGAGGGTTAAGCATAGCCCAAAAAAACATGATTCAATAAGCAAACAGAGAGTTATGTAGTATCTGGACAGCTGTACCTATCAGAGAATATCTGTATAGTTCTCTTACTTTTGCTCTTGTTCTATGAGTACAAAGGGATTCAAAACATTTATTGATTGCATACCATGTAGCAGGCACTGTTTCAGGCACAAAAGATATACAGAAGAGAACAAGATATACATAGTCCTCAGCCATCTGTATGTTACTGTCTGGCTTCTGGGATAGATACACAAAATAAAACAAAATTTTAAAAATAAGTAAGTAAAAAACAACAGGTACTATGAAGAATATAAAACAGGGTAAGGACTAGAAAGTAATTCTGGACTCCTTTAGGTTAGATGGTCAGGAAAGCACTCTATGAAAAATGACATTTAAACTTAACCTTGAATGACAAGAAATCAGCCAAGTGAAGATCTGGAAGAAGAGTTTAAATAAAAGGAACAAATGTGCAAATATGAGAAGGCAGGAAAGGAAAGGCCTACAGATATAGAAAATAATGTAACAAAATATACCAAAATAGTAGTTGGTAGTGGGTGGTGAGATAACTTGTTATGTACATTTTCTTATCTAAACTTGATCATGGTTTCTGCAATTTCATAAATGAGAGGAAGTTACTTTCATAATCATAAAAATCCATAAAATATTAATAGTAAGAAGACATGAAAACTGTAATCTAGAAGAAAACACATAGGCTTTGAAGTCAGACCCAGGCTGGAAACTCAGCTTTGTCAGTTACTCATTGTTGACCCAGGGCAAGACATCTAACTCCCTCAAAGTCTCAGTTTTCCAATCTAGAGAATGGAGATAATAATTCCATGTATTGCACGTGTAGGGACACTAGCACAGTGCCTTGACCAGAATGCAAACTCTTAAACTTACTAGTTATGTGATTGTCAGTAAGTTTCCTCATCCTCTCATAAACTCAGTTTCTTAAGCTATAAAATTGTATATAATAATATTGACCCTTCAGGACTGTCATAGAGGTTAAATGAGTCAATGTATTACAAAATGACAGTATTATACCACTTTAGACACACACTAAGTGATAAATAATATTAGTTATCTATGGATGGGAGATTGGTGGTGATTTTTATTTTCTTTAAACTTGATGTATTACCTAAACTTTTTGAATAACCATATGTTTCTACTAAAATAAAAATTACCTCCTTATATCATTTACATGGTTTAATTCTAGCTCTACAATTTTGCCCCACAGAAACATTTACACAAGTTACAAGGATGTTTACTGCAGCATTGCCTGTAATTGCAAGTATTTGTAAACGAATACCCATCAACATAGGAGAGTTCCATAAATTACAAAAAAATCTTTGCCTTGAAAAAATGATGAATCAATTATAAAAAGAATGAGGCAAACTATAATATGGTCCAACATGGGAAGTGGTCCAAGATATAATAAGTTACAAATGAGGTTGCAAGACAATTATGAATAATATAAGCCCTTTTCATCGAAGATTATTATTATATACAGTATATTAGTTTGGGCATAGGGGAAAAAAGGCTTGAATAATAAACACTGATCTGTTAATAATCCTGATTACAGGGCTTTTCCATTTCTATACTCGATAATTCTAAAGTGTTTAGATTGTTTAAAAAGATAGAGAGTTGCCTTGTACATAGAAAAAGAAAATGTATAAAGGAAGAGGTGACTAAATTCTAGCAAGAGATCACTTAGATGTAAAGACTGAGTTATCCATTTGATTCCGCAACAATGAAGCTATTTACGGCCTTAGTGAGAGCAATTTCATAAAAGCAGTAGTGATACAAACAGGGTGGAAACGGAGAAGGTAAGAAATTGGAAACAGAAAACGTATATGATTCTTTCTGGTAGTTTGGCTAGGAAGTGCAGGAGAGAGGACAATAGCTGGAGATGGACCTAGGGACAAGGAAAGGCTTTGATTTATTTTTTCATTTTTTTTTCTGTGAACAATCTGAGTATATTTAAAATCAATGGGGACAGGAGGTGAAAGAGAGATTGAAACTACAGAAGAAATTGAGAATAATTGGTGGAGTAAAGTTACAGAAGAGGCAGTAGGGGAAAAGATCCAAGACAAAGATGAAGGGCTTAACCTTAAAAAGAAAGTAGAATGAGATGGGGGTGGGGGGAGTTCAGAGGTTCAAGAACACTGGAGAAAGTCCGACATGGTCACTATAAAAATTCACTGAAAGACAACAACAATGAAACATTGAAGAAACACTGGGCACATCTAGACTCTGAGACCAAATCTTGAGATCCTGTGATTTTTTTTTTTTCTCAGCAGCACTCACAAATAATATTAAGAACACAAAAAATGGAAAGTGGATTGATTCTTTCATGGATTGAATTTTTCCAGGTACTTTTCAATCAGGATAAAGAGGTAAAGGGAAAAAAAAAGAGGTAAAGGAATTGAAGAAATTGGCTTGTACCCCCCCCCAAAAAAAAGGGTAGCATGTGTATAGGGCTTGTGGAAGGACAGAACATGGTGCATTTTGGATCCTACAAATGATTCATGTAGCTATTGTGCATAGAGTTTTTAAAAAGTAAAATGAGATAAGGTTGGAGAAAAATAGCATAGAGGGCCAAGAAAAATAATTTGGAATTTATTCTAAGTACGACTGGAATCCATTGGAATATTTAAGAAAGGTAATGACATGGTATAATTTAACTTTTTAAGTAGATAGACAATGAATCAAAAGCAAAATTAGATAAATACACTAAGATCAAGAACAAGACAAGGATACTTGCTTTGCCATATCTATTCAACATTGTACTACATGTTCTTACCAGGGAACTTAGGAGAGAGGAAAAGATAAGTCATCCAAATTAGAAGAGAAGTAAAACGATCTCTATTTCCAGATGACATGATCTTGTGTATTGAAAATCCTAAGGAATCTGCAAATAAACTATTAGAATTAATAAACAAGTTCAGCATGGTTCCAGGCTACAAGATCAATATGCAAAAATCATTTGTATTTTAATATGCCACCTATGGACAATCCATAAATGAAATTTAAAATAATTCCATTTACAGTAACATCAAAAAGAATATGATACTTAAGAATAAGTATAACCAAGGAAATGCAAGAACTTTACACTGAAAACTATAAAAATTGCTTTTTCTCAAGATTTTGCTTATTTATTTATCAGAGAGAGAGAAAGAAAGAGCACAAGCAGGCAGAGAGAGAGGGAGAAGCAGGCTCCCTGCAGAGCATGGACCTCCCCCCCAATGTGAGACTAGATCCCAGGACCCTGAGAGCATGACCTGAACTGAAGGCAGATGCTTAACTTACTGAGCCACCCAGGCATCCCTATAAAACATTGATTTAAGATATATTTCGGAATTTAAGAAAATATTTGCAAGTCACATATCTGCAAAGGGTTTAGTATCCAGAATATACAAAGAACTCTTAAAATTCAACCACGAGAAAAACTCAACAAGAAAACAACTCAATGTAAAATGAGAGAAGATTGGGGGTGAGTTTGCCTATTCCTTGATCGTAATAATGCTCTGTTCAAATGGTTTATCTCGCCAATTAGAATGCATTTCCAAGGGAGAAATAATGAATGGCTGCTGTGAACTTCCTCTGAACCTGCGCTTACTCCAAAAAGAACTACTGCATTTGTGTTAGTGGCTTGTATTAGGCATCTGTTACTGCACTTTGAATAGATGCCATTCCCATTATTAATATGTATGACAAAGCACTTTATATAGGCAAATTCAATTGAACATACAAGGTATTATTTATCCCTGAAATTCAATGAGTTAAAAATAAAAAAAATCTATGGAATAATTAGATATGTCAATAGATTAAAGGCAAAAAATATGGTCATCTCAATAAATGCAGAAAAGAGGAAAAAATGTCAACAATAATCTTGACTATTAATACTCAATAAACTAAAACCCCCAAATACTAGTAATATAAAATTACCATTTATCATGTTAATAAAAACCTACAGAATTTCAGTTTTTTATTTTTAATGAGAAAAGGACTTGAGGGCAGCTGGATGGCTTAGTCGTTAAGCGGCTGCCTTCGGCTCAGGTCATGATCCCAGAGTCCTGGGATCGAGGCCCACATCAGGCTTCCTGCCACGCAGGAAGCCTGCTTCTCCCTCTCCCACTCCCCCTGCTTGTGTTCCCTCTCTCTGTGTCTCTCTCTTTCAAAAAAATAAATAAAATCTTTAAAAAAATAAATAAAAATAAAAATGAGAAAAGACTTGAATAGCTATTTCTCCAAAAAAGGTACACAAATGAACAATAAGCACATGAAAAGATATTCAACATCATTAGTCATTAGGAAAATGCATATTAAAACCACAATGAAATATCACTCAACACCCACTAGGTTGGCTATAATTTAAAAATGGACAATAATAAGTATTGACAAAGATGTGGATAAATTGGAACCCTCTTACTTTGCTGATGGGAAAGTAAAATGGTACAGCCACTTTGGAAAACAGTTTGGCTATTGCTCAAAATTTAATCAGATACTATATGACTTGCCAATTTTACTCCTAGGTATATGTACCCCCAAAATTGAAAATATATGTCCACACAAAAATTTGTATCTGAATGTTCATAGAACTCTTCATAACAGTTCAAAAGAGGAAATAGCCCAAATGACCATCAGTTGATAAATGGATTTAAAAAATGGTATATCTATACAGTGAAATATTATTCAGCCTTAAAAAGGAATGAAGTATTGATATATGCTACAATGTGGATGAACTTCAAAAACATTATGGTAAGTGAAGGAAACCATATTCAAAGGGCCTTATATTTTATAGTTCCATTTATATGAAATGTTCAGTGTAGACAAATCAGGAGAAACAGAAATAGGTTGTTTTCCAGGAGATAAGGAGAGGGGACAATGGAGAGTGATGGCTAATATATACAGAATATTTGCGGGGATGATGAAAATATTGTGATATTAATGATAGTTGCAAAACTTTGTAACTACACTAAAAGCCACTCAATTGTGCAACACTTTATTTTATGGTGTATGAATTATATATCAAAAAAAAAGACAGGACTGGAAGAGATTATGCTGTGTAAAATAAGTCAAGCAGAGAGAGTTAATTATCATATGATTTCACTTATTTGTGGAGCATAAGGAATAACACGGAGGACATGGGGAGATGGAGAGGAGAAGGGAGTTGGGGGAAATTGGAGGGGGAGACGAACCATGAGAGACTGTGGACTCTGAAAAACAATCAGGGTTTTGGAGGGGCAGGGGGTGGGAGGTTGGGTGAGCCTGGTGGTGGGTATTATGGAGGGCATGCATTGCATGGAGCACTGAGCGTGGTGCATAAACAATGAATTCTGGAACACTGAAGAGAAATTTTAAAAATAAATAAAAATTTAAAAAAAGAAAGGAAGGAAATAAAAGGAAAAGAAAGAAGAGGGGGAGGGAGGAAAGAAGGAAAAAAAGGAGTGTGATAGAGAAATTGGTTAGAATAAGGGTAAAGAAAAGTGAGCATTTGCTGTCTGCAATTTCTCGGTTAAAATTATAATTCCATATATGCATATATTTTCCATTCACCTTAAACATATTAGGAGAAGTTACTGCTTCTTTGTTTCCACAACCAGAAAAAGAAACATTAATTTTGCATTCTGAATTCTAGACTTCTCCCTAAGTCTATGGTATTATCAGAATAGATAAGATTTGCATGTGATCATGTGTCTAATAGTATTTCAAAAGCAAAAAAGAATTGCATATTGTTTCATCAGTTATGTTGGAAACACCTACTTTTTTTCAAGAATGGTAATATTATGGGACGCCTGGGTGGCTGTTGATTAAGCATCTGGGTTCGGCTCAGGTCATGATGCCAAGGTCCTGGGATCAAGTGCCACCGTGGGCTTCCTGCTCAGCAGGGAATCTGCTTCTCCCTCTGCCCCTCCCCCCCACTGGTGCTCTCTCTTCCTGTCTTTCAAAAAAATAAATGAAATCTTAAAAAAAAAAAAAAAGGGCGATGCCTGGATGGCTCAGTCAATTAATCATCTGCCTTTTGCTCAGGTCATGATTCCAGGGTCCTGAGATCGAGTCTCACATCAGGCTACTTGCTCAGCGGGGAGCCTGCTTCTCCCTCAGTTGCAGCTTTCCCTGTTTATGCTCTGTCTGTCTCTCTCTCTCTCTCTCTCTGACAGATAAATAAGTAGTATCTTTAAAAAAAAAAGAATGGTGATATTACAATGTTCAGGTTTTTTGTTTGCTCACTCTGACACTTTGCTCATTAGTGGCATCTAGTTTCAAACAGTGAAAGTTAGTGTCTTTTGCATATTTTAATAAAGTGAGGCTAAATGTTAAAAACAGTACAAGATGGGGAAATTCAGTGTTTCTATGTGGATTGTGATATAATTTGCCTGATGTTTCATATTCCTGGAAGTTCATGTAATAAATGCCATTTACTCTGGGACATCTGGGTGGCTTAGTTGCTTAAGCTTCTGACTCCTGATTTTGGCTCAGGTCATGATCTCAGGGTCCTGAATGGAGCCCCAAGGTGGGCTCCCTGCTCAGCAGGGAGTCTGCTTAAGACTCTCTCTTCGACTCCCTTTGCCCCTTCCCATGCTCTCGTGTAGTCTCTTTCTCGCAAGTAAATAAACCTTTTTAAATATATAAATAAATAAATGGCATTTACTCTGGAAAAAGATGGATAAAGAAAATCAGTTAGGAGGACCTTATAGTAGTCTGGCTAAAAAAATATGTTATTTTGGACTAGTATGATAGCAATGGTATTGGAGAGAAGCAGACAGATCTAAATATATTTAGAAGATAGAATAGGAGATAGGACTTGGAGTAGACTGGAAATGAAAGTGACAGAGAGATAAAAGTCAACACTTCTGGTTTTTAAAAGTGAATGAAGCTGCCTGCCATTCACTGAAATTAAGGAAGATAAAGAAGGACTATGCTGGAGGATGGGAAAGAACAGAAATGATGAGTTTAGCTTTGGACATCTTGAGTTTGAAATGTTAAGGTGAAAAAAAGGTTGCTTAGTATCAGGTCTAAAACTCAGAGCAGTCTGCACAAGAGATAAACGGGAGTTACATGCATATAAATGAAGCTTTGGGCTTTATAATATACTTATCCTTTCATCCAGCTATCCTATGTTGAGGAGTTCATCTTAAAAAGATAGTTCCGGGTGCCTGGGTGGCTCAGTCAGTTAAGTCACTGACTTCTTTTTTTTATTCTATTTTTTTATTAAATTCAAATAGCCAACGTATAGTACATCATTAGTTTTTGATGTAATGTTCAATGATTCATTAGTTGAATATAACACTCAGTGTTCATTATATCACGTGCCCTCTTTAATTCCCATCATCCAGTTACCCCATTGCCCCCAACAACCTCCCTTTCAGCAACCCTCAGTTTATATCCTATAGTTAAGAGTCTCTCATGGTTTGTCTCCCTCTCTGATGACTTCCCATTCAGTTTTCCCTCCCTTCCCCTATGATCTTCTGTGCTGTTTCTTATATTCCACATATGAGTGAAACCATGTGATCATTGTGTTTCTCTGATTGGCTTATTTTATTTAACATAATACCCTCCAATTCCATCCATGTCGATGTAAATGGTACATATTCATCATTTTTGATGGCTGAGTAATAGTCCATTGTATATATAAACCACATCTTCTTTATCCAATCATCCATTGAAGGATATCTCGTAAGCCACCAACTCTTGACCTCAGCTCGGCTCTTGGTCTCAGGGTAATAAGTTCAAGGCCCGCATGGGGCTCCACACTTGTGGAGCCTACTTAAAAAAAAAAAAAAGCTCAGAATATGCACAAGGATAAAGTTACAATAATGCTCATCTCTATAAATCCCTGGTTTCAGTATTTAGGCGTAGACATGAATTTAAAGAAGAAGTAATTACCACCCAGGAAGAGCAGCAAAGAAAATGCAAAAGAAAAAAGTGTTCTAGGCAGTTGCATAAATAAGCAGAAACACAAGTACACCACTACTATCAGCAATACTACCAATAAGAAAAATTGTCAGGTTCTACTCTTAAAAACCTAGGATTTACATGTGTGATTTTGGTGGGGTTAGGAGACAAACATTTCTTTAAATATATAGATGAGATACGGTGTTGCAGAGTGTGGAAAATTGTCATTCTCACACCCCTGGTAGAATAATAAATTGCTTCAAACTTTTGAAGGCAAATTTAAAATGTGCATGCTCCTTCGAAATATGAGGAAAATGGATGGCATAAATATTGACAAATTAAAATTTTAAGTAATACATATTAGACATGAGATTATTTCTATAGCAAGAGTTCAACTGTTGCTAAAATAAAAAATACATAGTTAAAAATAAAGACTTCAAACTGTATTCACATATTAATTCTTAACCTTGGTGAGATCTTTCAGAGGAAAAAATTAAGATATAATGATATATACCTAAAGTTCAATATAGTTTATAGGTTCATTTCAATTAAACTTTAGCTAAATCAGATAAAATTCCAATATTTTGTTTAAAAATCCACACATAGTAATAACCAATATTTATAAAATTATTACCTAGACTGTATCTCTCCTTCTTGTGTATATGGATAGACTGATGAATGCTATACAGTAAGTGTTAATGATGGTTATTTTTGAATGATAGGTTAAATTATCACTTCCAATTTTGTACTTACTTAATGGTGATAATATTTAAATAAGTATATATATGTGTGTCTATACAAATAAACAGATTATTCAAAAAATCTGAAAATTTATGTAATCATTAAAATTATTGATATGAAACCACATTGATTATGAATAAAAAAAATACAATGTGCATGTTCTTTGAGACACCAATTTCACTCATAAAAATTTATCACACAAAAGTAATGGGCACACTTAAGTAAAGATAAGTGTGAAAAATATCCACCTCAGCACAATTTGTAACAGTGAACAATTTTTTGAAGGACCTAAAACACGTATATAGCTGATTGGTTAAATTAAAAATTGTACATTCAAACAATGGAATCCTCTAAATGGATTAAAGGAAATTAGGTGGAACTATATGTACTGTCATGGAAAGATGTCTAATATATATTGTTAAGAAAAAAAAGCAATTTCCTACACAATATACCCTGTAGGATCCCATTTTTTATGCATACACACACACAACCACACACACACAGAATGAGAGAGAGAGAGAGAGAATGAGAGCTTGGTATTTTGCAAAGAAAATAACAGGAAGAATAGATGCCAAGACCTATCTTGATAAGGGAGGTGAGAGATACAGGAAAATTCCACTTTCTAATTTATGTTATTTTGTGTCATTTGAATTTTTACAGCAAGCATATATAGTTTGTAACCAGAAAAAAAGCTTCATTAAAAATTTTAACTAAGGAGGAAATCTTATTGAATAGTGAGAGATTCATAAAAGGATGTAAAAATGTATTTATTGACCTGAAATACATTCACAATTCATTGCTAAGTAAAAAGAGCAACCTGCAAACATTGTAAGCATGTGATAGAATTAGAAAGATATATGTAGAATAATATTTTTTAGTATGGTCTCATTTATGTGGTAGAATATATGTGTGTATCCCTAAAAAAAAAAAAAACCTCTTCTGAAGGAATGTTCTTCAAGCTATAAATAAAGAATATTTCCACAGACTTGACAGGTGAAGGAGATGCAAAGACTATGTTATATGTTCCATATTTCGTTTGACTTTTACAAGGATGTTTTACCTTTGAAATCAGAAAAATAGAGATTAAGATTTGAAACATGAAAAGAATTTGTTTTACAAATTTTTACAAAACGAGGTACAAATATATTTACTGACATTGAAAGACATTCACTACACATGGCTAAATATAAAATGTAAATGTAAAATTGCATGTACATATATATTTGTACATAGAATATTTTAAAGTAGGGAGTGCTAATTAATAATCCTGCCAAATAGTAAAGCTGCTTTTGAACTGCAAAAATAAATTCTTAACACTTTGTAAAAAAAAATTTTTTCAACTATGAACAAACCTGCAGAAACACAACTGAACATTTAAGTTATAGGTTTCTAGGTAACTTATATTTTATCTTTTCTGAATCCTACAGGTTTTTCCTCAATGAACAAGTATAATTTCTATAACTAGAAAAAAGCTACAAACGTAATCCTATTTTATCTTTAGTAAATCCTACATGTTTTTCTCAATAAGCAAGTATACCTTTTACAATAAAAAAGCTGCAAACAAGATCTTATTTTTTCTTTAAACCCTGAATGTGTCTGTGCCTGCGCGTGCGCGCGCGCGCACACACACACACACACACACACACACACATTCTTTTTAGTTGGGAATGTTAGATTCCATAAGACTGAGATGGCTCCCCGGCTTCTCTGAATGGTAGTTGCTCCCACTCTGCTTTGTGTATGTTGTGGGAGGAGTAAACTGGTGAGGAAGAGAGGAGGAGAAGGAAGAGGGAGGAGAGTGGGGGGAAGAAGAAGGGAGGGGGAAGAGGAGGATGGGAAATAGGAGAAACGGACACCATAGACTAGATGCAAGTCAGCTGAGAAAATCTCAGTGGAGGCTGCCAGTCCCTGATGTATTTCTTATGCTATACAAACTTCTGGAAAGCTGGGTCTGGAGGTTAAAGTAGCAGTCTCTCTTCCCTTTATTCCTTCCTTCCTACCTTCTTTCCCAACATTCCCATTCTCTGATGTTCAAGCTGCAGTTCTGACTCTAGACTCCAAGCAGCACTCATTTGTATTTTCTAAATATTTCCCAATTCACATGTATCATTAGTACAGGGTGACTTCCTGTTTCCTTTAGGAGATACGCATGAAGTAGATGTCAGTGTTGTCATTAATCCCCAGAATACTAAGATACTATAGGTCCACAAAGCACATTCTTGGTCTGATGAACAAGACATTGGAATGAGAGTCAGATGATATAATCAGGTCCTTGATCCCTAGGAATGTCGCTACTATCCTATTGTTAAAATTATTTTATGTTGAAATTTATTCCTATAATTCATTTTACTTTTTTCTCCTTATGAAGTATCTTTTTTATTATTAAAAGGCATAATTCAGTGCTTGAAAGGATAAAATGACTTACACTAATTACAGAAAATCAATTGAGTCTATAAAGCTGTGGACTAAAGAAGGATTCCCAAGATACTGGCAATGGCCTGCTTCTCAAGAATTACTTATTAGCCATGTTAATGACTGGGTAACCATGACAACCATCAGGACTCTGACACCAAACCCACACTCTTCACCACTAGATTATGCTGCATCTTAATGTACATGTCTAGGAAGGCCCCACCAGCAGGCTCTGGCAGACAGAATTGCATAAACAGCCCGAAAAGGGGAGGAAAAAAGGGAAAGGAAATTGCCTTCCTCAAGAGAAGAAGAACACCAAGAGCCCTCAAAGGTCCCAAGGATACAAGGAGTGTAAAAGTGCGACACACCCCCACCCCAACCCAGCCCACCTGGCCTCCAGAAATACAGACCCACAGTAATTAGGAAACCAAAGTAGTAAGGAAAGAAATGATATTGACTTGGGATGTCACAAAAGTTCTCCTTTTCCACGCCATGTGATACACATTTGGCCTCTGCTGTCTGAGCCTCTGGTTTTCTCCTGTTTCCCATTTCCCTTCTCCATTTCCATGATCTGGCTTCCTATAGCCAGCTGATTTCACCCTCAGGGTCTGTAAGCTGATGACACCCTCGTCTTTTATCTTGCACCCAAAGTCCAGATCCATGTGATCAACCGGTCAGTGAAGAGCTCCATTTGGACAACTCACCGACTCCTAAAATTCAGCTTTTCTCAGCCTGAGCTCCTCCTCCTTCTCCCACTGCTCCTCTTCTTCCCCTTCCTCCTGCTCTCCTCTTCCAAGGGGTCTCACTCAACAGCCCACCCCATTGCCCAAGCCAGACTCCTTCCCCCACTTCATGCCCACATCCCATCCATTTACCTCTGCACTGTCTCTCATCAGTCCACACTTCCCGGTTGTCACTTCCGCCAACCTTGCCCAGTCATCTCTCTCCTGGATGATGACAACAGCCTCCTAAACTGGTCTACCCACACTAGAGAGTGGGGGTGAGAGTGGCTCCAACACACTCTGCAGCCAATGTGATCTCCGTCAAATCTGAGTTCCTTCACATCTGACTTAAAATACCTCAATGCCTAGCTTCCCACTGCACTGGGGATAAGGTCCAGACAACCTTAGGGGCGGGCAAGGCCTTCCATAGCCCCATACCTGCCTACTTCTCCTTCACTGTTTTGGCCATACTGAACTTATTCATGTTCTCTGAATGTGTCATTCTCTCTCTTGCCTCCTAGCTTTGGTACATGTTGTCCCTTCTGCCTGGAACACACTCTTTCTTCCCCTCCATCTGGCTGGTCCCCAGGGCTGGTCCCTCAACCTTGACTAGCAATGTTGGATGTGTACATATTCTGCTGTCATATCTGAGCAGGCAAGTCCTTTAATTGTGTTCTATAGGGTACTCGTCACATCCATTATGGCGGGCTTTTACTTGTTTAGCTTTCACCTTGTTTCCAAGCCCTTTGATTATGTGTGTGTTTACCTCAATGAAGCTTCCATCTACCAAAATAATTCCCCTCCTTAAAGATCTTTTTAAAAATCATCTATAGTTGCATGATTTATCTCATCAAACCAGGTGAAAGAATGATTTCATAATTTACTGCCAAAGTCAGATTTTACCTCATTTTCTCAGTCAAGTTTTTTTTTTTTTTTTTAATTATCCAGTGTGCTTTCTCATTACTGGTCATTACTGATAATCAAGGAACTGTTATGGTCTAATAAGTCATATCTGTATTGCATCAATGTTGTCAACCTGAATGCCACATTCTCAAACTGAAGTGAATTTTCTTCAGGATACCTTAGTTGTTCTTGCAGAAATATCTACCTTTAAAATCTTTAGCCGTCACATCTCTGAGCAGCTTTTTGTTTCATTTTTATGTCTGAATCTCCTTTTTGCTTTCCAATAGATAAACAAGAGTGTCTCCTTTCTAAGTTTAAGAATCTGATTTTCTTTGTGTTGGGAATGCCATTTGGCACAAATTAATCTATACATTTCTTTTTTTACTCTTAGTTTTTAACTTATATAAAGCTAGTTTAACACTATCTTGCCCTGGCTAACAGTTAAATTATTCCTCTTACAAATACTTTTTCAATCAAGTCCAGTTAATTTATTCTTTTTCTGAGATTATATCTTGATCTCTTTTTTAAAATTCTTTATTTAAATTCAATGTAGTTAATATATACTGTATTATTAGTTGCAGGTGTAGAATTTAGTGATTCATCAATTGCATATAACACCCAGTGCTCATTACATCGAGTGCCCTCCTTAATGCCCATCACCCAATTACCCCATCCCCCATCCACCTCCCTCCAGCAACCCTGTTTGTCTCCTAGAGTTCAGCATTTCTTATAATTTGCTTCCCTCTCTATTTTCATCTTATTTTATTTTTTCTTTCCTTCCCCTATGTTCATCTGTTTTGTTTCTTAAATTTGACATATGAGTGAAATCAGATGGTCTTTTTCTTCGTCTCTTTTAGATTGTGCTAAACAGATTATTTGGTTTCACAAGCTACTAAAACAATGTTCTCATTAATATAAGAACCCTCTTATTTCTAATTAAAGTGTATCATTTCTTTAGTGATTACTCACTTTAAATCTATGATTTCAATTTTCCTTGTTTTTCAAATTTGACATTAATTCCTGTGTTGCCCTTTCCACACGGACTAATACCTGTGTCTTGCTCCCAACCAAGGATAACTCTATGTACTTCTCTTATTTAGAAACGCTGGTCTTCCAAGAAGAGTGGATAGGCCACAATAGATATGTAAGGTGCTTTTTATTTTTTATCATGCCCTTTTAAATGATTAAATTTTCTGTTTTATAATGTACATAACAGTGAAATATTTTACACTTATTATTTATGAATAGATAAATATACATACACTGATGTACATGCTAACATTTTTTGCCAATAGAGACCCATAATAAAAAACGTTTGGAAACCACTGACTTACAGTACTAACCAACGGACTTGCACATTCTAAGATACAGAAATATAGAGTGCTCTCAGACACCGAGGTCTAGAAAACGCTGAAATTTCTCTGAGTAAAATGTACAATGCCTTCACCAAATGTTCCAGTACACCTTTTGTAAATTCTGGAGTTTTCATGGCCCAAAACACACCATATCAAATCTTACATGATGAACTGAATACATAATTCAGCAGCACATGATTAGTATTACAACCCTATATTAATTAAATTCCTAATAAAATTGTTTCATTAATTCTGTGGGCCTAATATTAAAACTTGCAATTAAACATTTTCATTGCTTATGACAAATAATTATTCTAATCTACAGGATAATAAGATCCTGAGCATATTAAAAGTTATTAATAATGAGTTTATTTTGAAAATCAAACTAACAAAGGCTAGGTGTACTCAAGCTAATGATTATCAGATATACTCCAATAGAAGGTCTTATCCTATTCGCCTCCAGCTGTAATAAGAGATTTGTTCTAAGGGATTTTACTTACTCACCCTTCAAGCAAATCTAGCCATTACTAGTATCACCAGCAGTTACTTAAATTCCAAGACCATATTTATCTAAATTTGAGTTCTAATTTCTCTAAATTCTAATTCAAAGCATATATTTCCAATTACAATGACATTCCAAAACATTACATTGAACCATATGAAACTACCATTTATACAGGTTGAAATGATAACACCAAATTTGTAAGAAGATAACTTTTATTTAGTCAAAATATGAATCAATAGTATTCATAGATTTTCTTATTGGGAGAGTATAAGTAATTCAAATCCTCCATTTACTGATTCTTGAATGAAAAATGTTTTCTTAGAAAGAATGCCAAATTATGAAAAATGCAGTGAACCTTTAAGAAAAGTTCCAGTGAGTACAGTGAATGTGAAAAAAATTTTGTAGCCCAATTCAGTTAATCCTCAAAAGGTCGTTTATAACGGATATAGTCAAGAGTTGTCATGCAAAAGTATGGATCCTTGTTATGAATCAGTGTAGTTAAGTTTGAATCATTTTTCTAAAATAATAAGATTTATTGAAGTATAATTTGCATACAATGGAATCAACTATCCTTAAATGTACAGTTTGATAAACTTTGACAAATATATCCAGTCGTGTAAAAATTGCCACAATTAAAATATAAAGTATTTCCATAACCCCCAAAGGAATTCATTAGCAGTTACCATTTTCCTCCCACTTCCATCCTCCAGCCCTAGGCAAACACAAATCTACTTTCTATCTCTATAGATTGGACTATTGTGTGTATTTTATATAAATGAGCCATACAAAAATGTAGCCTTTTGTATCTGGCTTCTTTCACTTACCCTAATCTTGACAAAATTCACCTATGTTTACCATGTACCTCATTCATGCAAATATTCCACTGTATGTGTATACATACACACTTATTTATCCACTCATCAATTGATGAACATTTGGGTTGTTTCTACTTTTTGGCTGTTGTGAATAATGCTGCTGTGAACATTTGTATACATGTTTTTGTACAGATATATTCTCATTCATCTTGAGTGTATAACTAGGAGTGGAATTATTGGGTCATATGGTAACTCTATGTTGAACATTTTGGGAAAGAACCAAATTGTTTTTCTATAGTGACTGCACCATTCTACATTCTCACCAGAAATATGTAAAGGTTCAAGTTGCTCTATATCCTCTCCAGCATCTCATATTGGCAGCCCTCTAAGTATAGCCATCCTTGGGGGAATTGTGTGATCTCACTGACATGACTTTGTATTTTCATCATGACCAATGATGTTGAGCATTTTTTCATTTGTTTATCTGCCTTTTGAATATGTTATTTGGTGAAGTGCCTGGTTCATGTATTTTGCCCATATTAACCTTGGGCTGTTTGTTTTCTTACCATAAAATTTTGAGAATTCTTTATGTATTCTGGATACAAGTCCTTTATTAGATATAAGGTTTTAAATATTTTCTACCAATATTTGTCTTATCTTTTCATCTTTTAATAGTGTGTCTCACAGAGCAATAATGTTTAATTTTGATAAGACCCACTTTATCAACTTTTTAATGGATTGTGCTTTGGTGTCATGTCTAAGAATGTTTTGTCTAACACCAAGTCACAAAGAATTTCTTTCTATGTTTTCTTCCAAGAATTTTTGAGTTTATATTTTACATTTAGGTCTATAGGTGCATTTTCAGTTGAATTTTTCATATGGTGTGAAGAGAAGGTCTAGAGTTTTGTTTTGTTTTTATATTTTGCATGTGGATATCCCATTGTCCTAGCACCACTTGCTGAAAAAACTGTCTTTCCCTCATGAAATTACTTTGAAATTTTTGTGGAAATTCAATTCAGTTGACTGTGTAAATGTAAGTCTATTTCTGGATTCTCTATTATTTTTCATTTGTCTGTATGTCCATACTTACACCAAAACCACACTATCTGGATTACTGTAGCTATGCAGTTAAAATTTTTTTAAAGATTGTATTTATTTATTTGACAGACAGAGATCACAAGTAGGCAGAGAGGCAGGCAGAGAGAGAGGAAGGGAAGCAGGCTCCCTGCTGAGCAGAGAGTCCGATGCCAATGCCGGCTTGATCCCAGGACCCTGAGATCATGACCCGAGCCGAAGGCAGAGACTTTAACCCACTGAGCCACCCAGGCGCCCCTATACAGTTAAATTTTAAAATCAAGTTCAGCTGTACTTAAGATAACTTTCCTTCCTTTAGAACCAGACAGATTCCAAGTCAATTACTATTTTTATCCTTAGGCAGCAACATTTTAGGCCTGGGGCCAACCCAATCAGGCATGATAGTATGGGACTAGACCAAATTATCCGTTCATGAAAGGAGAATACATTCTAGCTTCTACTAAACAAAGTCACTAGCAATTTTTCACTGTGTGTTTGTCTCACTAATTCCACAGTATATCAAACTACTTATCACATTGTAGCTGTTGAGTACATTAGTAGATAAATAAATGAAATAATGAATGAATTTTAGCAATTTTTCTCTATTACTTTTTCTCTTATTCCCATGGCAACACTGAGCCTGAGATGATGTATTTTTCTTTCTTTGCTCTTCCTTGCCATTTCCAGATTATGTCTCTCCTCATCTTTTACACATTCCAGTTCTTTTGAAGCCCAAGCTGTTAGACCAAACCACTCATTATCTTCTTTGTTACAGTCATCTAAAATCCTGCTTGTTGTTATCTCTCCCTCACTGAAGACTTTACCATCTAGTTCATTGTCTTCATTTCTCTTCCCCACAAACCTTGTTTTTCTTGGTGGGTTCAACCCCATATTAACAATTCATCAACATTTCTCATCTCCATGGATCTTATCCTCCACCTGTCAGCTAACTACTCCCATTCATCATTCTCTGGACCTTATCACCACCAATAATGACACCATCTCTAAAATACTGATTTCAAGCATCCCACTGTTCAACGATCGCTTCTGTCATTCCAGGTCACTTGCTCTAGTATCCTTACTTCAAAAATTCTTCAGTTCCCCCAGAATCTTCAGACCATTGTCCCTACCATGTTTCATTGTTCATCATCCTCTTTCTATTCTCACTTCACTAGCTCATAACTATGTTTTAATTTCATTTGCCTACACCCTTAATTCCCTTGCACCTAGTTAAACCCATTCACCTCCAACTCTTCTTCTGCTCCTGACCAGCTAAAATAAATCATCTCTGCCAACTCTTGGCCCTTTAAACTTTGACAAGTGGGCACTGAACATTGCCTGGCAATCTTACTACATTTCCCTAATAAATCCATCTTTCTAATCTCTAAGGCACCATATACCATCTTCTTGCTCTTCAAAGTCTCCAACACCAAGTGCAAAGTTTTTAACATACATTTGTATGTATTTCCACATCAGATTTTATTATTATTCTTGGGAGATATTGTAACTGACAAGAGAAAACTGCTATTCAGACAAGTTCCTGCACTTTCTTTCTGCAGTTTCACTGTTGCACTCCTCTTGTGGTTTCTCCACTAGTCTATAAATTCAAGTTCATGTCAAAATATGATAAATGAGGGAGTCCTCTTCCCAATCTTTCAGACCACTAGCTCTCACCAAAAAATATTGGATAAAATATTTTAAAACTCTTCTTAAAAGCATCAAAGAGTTGACAAGATTTTAAGACATTGCCAGGCCAAAATCTATATGAAAGCAAAAACTCAACTGTTGGGATGCCTGGGTGGCTCAGTCAGGCTCAGTCAGTTAAGTGGCTGCCTCCTGCTCAGGTCATGAGCCCAGGGTCCTGGGATGAGTCCTGCATAGGACTCCTTGCTCAGCAGGGAGCCTGTTTTTCCCTCTGACAGCTCTGCCTGCTGTTCTCCCCTGCTTTTGCTCTCTCTCTCTCTCTCTCTGACAAATAAATAAAATATTTTAATTACAAAAAACTCAATTGTTAAGCAAAGCACCAAAACTGTTTTTAGTCTGAGGGCATTTACCAAGCTACTAAACTTGAGCTAAAATTTCATGAGTTAGTGAGATTTGTGAAATAGAAAACAAAGTCCAGAATCTGCTTATGATGATCAACCTAATAAGCTAAAAGGCGACATCCCCTGATAAAGCTGTTAATGCTGAAAGTATACAGGTGATCTTCCCCACTACAGGGAAAGTTTCTTTGGCAGTGAACAAATAAGAGGCGGTTATGATGTTACAGACTCCTGTGGTACTCTCATGTAATTTGCAAACCAAATTTCTAATACCTAGAAATCAAAAAACTTCATATTACTATCAGCAAAGTAGACTTTGAAGCAAATAGCAAAGGAAAACAACAACAAACAAACAAAAAATTACCAGGAATAAAAAGAAACATTTATAGGAATAGTAGTTCAATTCATCAGGATTCAATAACAATTTAAATTTGTTTGCACCTGATAACATAGCCATGGAAAGTATAAGCAAAACATGAGAGAAGTACTTGAAAAATAGAAAAATCTATAATAATAGTGAAAGATTTTAATATACCTCTTAGTAATTAATAATACAAGACCAAAAAAGAAATCAATAAAGACATAGAGGACTTGAACATCACTTTACTTTATGGGTTTATTTTTTTCCCTCGTTACCTATTCTGCATGAAATAATTATTCCGAGATTGATAATAGGGAGTTAACAATAGATATATTGATTTATATATTGATAGAGGTCAACAAAACCACATTCATCCAGTGACATATTTTGAGTGTTTTTTGAGTACTTTGTTTCTTCTAAATTGTTAATTTTTATCTTTAGTATAAATTCCTAGATCATTGACTAATTTATTCAACATTTATTAATGAGTACCTATTATGTTTCAGGCACTGTTGTAGATACTGAGGAAGTACAGGGAACAAAACAAAAACCTGTGACCTCATGAGGCTTATATTGTAGTGGGGGAAGGCAAACATTAAATAGTAAATATAATAAATAAGTACACTATAGAATATGTGAGAAGGTGATAAGAACTATGGAATGCAAATGAAATGTTTTAAAAGCGATTGGAAGGTCAGGAGAGGGATTGCAAAATTTAAGAGAATGAAGTAAATAGACCTCATTGAGAAGGTGACATTTAGGTAAAGATTTGGAGGAGAGGGGTTGAGCCATGCAGATATCTGGGTAAGAAAATATTTCAGGTGAAAGCAACAAACAGGTAAAAAACTCGGAAGTCGTGTAGGAGAAATTGGCTTTGTTACACCCAGATCTTTTTTTTTTTATTTTAAATTTTTTACATGTTATGTTAGTCAACATTTGCAACAACATGGACGGGACTGGAGGAATTATACTGAGTGAAATAAGTCAAGCAGAGAAAGTCAATTATCATATGGTTTCTCTTATTTGTGGAACATAAAGAATAGCATGGAGGACAACAGGAGAAGGAAGGGAAAAATGAAGGGGGGGATCGAAGGGGATGCGAACCATGAGAAACTATGGACTCCCAGATCTCCTTTTATCCCTTCTGCTGTTTCTCTGCATCTATCCCCAGCTTCTGTGCAATTTGCCTCTAACGGCTGACATCTGTGACTTTTCTGCTCTTGGGTCCTGAAGTTGCTTTACTTATGCAAAAAGCAGGAAATTTAAAAAAAAAAAAAGCAGGAAATCCTGGGAATTTATGTTTCCCTAGGTGGCCCGATAGGCATGACTGACTTAGAGATAGCAAAGCCCAGCTAGCTCTCTTGCCTGGAGGCATGGCAAACCAAGGCACAAGTTACACTTTAGAGCTCCCTTCAGGATCAAGCTGAAGCTTCCTTCCACTTTGTCTGAATTCTACCCTTGCTTGAATTCTTCCCCTTTCCTGTCCTGCCTCAACTATTCCCTTACTAGTTTGCTTCCCTGGGAGATTTTCAAATCACTTGCTCATGAATTCTTATCTCAGGTCTGCTTCTGGGAAACATAAGCTGAGACCGGTACTAAGTTGTGAAGTTATTTGTGAAACTCAGGGCTATGTCACTTTTAGGTTAATGATCTTGGATAATATGCATAGTTAACTGCCTTAAACCATACAGAAAAAAAGACTAATATACATATGCATGTAGAGAACAAATTAAAGAAAGGTATAAGAATTATATTGCTAAACATGATTTTCTGTATATTGTGAATATATGACTTGAAAAGTATTTAATTATCTATCCATTACAGAAAAACTAGAAAATAAAGTTAAGGAAACTCAAAGCATACTAACATCCATAATCTCATTACCTGGAGATACCCAATATTAACATCTTGGTGTTTAACCTTCCAGAACTATTTTGTTTATATGTACATGTGTAGCTTGTATAAATCTTATTTCATAAACTTTTGTGTGTAAGAAATGCGTTGGGAGCACCTGGGTGGCTCAGTCGTTAAGCATCTGCCTTTGGCTCAGGTCATGATCCCAGGGTCCTGGGATGGAGCCCGAATCAGACTCCCTGCTGGGCAGGAAGCCTGCTTCTCCCTCTCCTACTCTCCCTGCTTCTGTTCCCTCTCTCACTGTGT
The DNA here is from genome assembly GCA_004024625.1 of Mellivora capensis. Taxonomy (NCBI): domain Eukaryota; kingdom Metazoa; phylum Chordata; class Mammalia; order Carnivora; family Mustelidae; genus Mellivora; species Mellivora capensis. Next base: position 67,737 of record PISX010005219.1, on the reverse strand, counting down.
CTCTCCCTGTCAAACAAATAAATAAAATCTTTAGGAAAAAAAAAAGAAATGCCACATTGTTATTTTTATTTTTTTTATTTTTTTTAAAGATTCTATCCATTTATTTGCCAGAGAGAGAGAGAGAGTGAGCACAGGCAGGCAGAGTGGCAGCAGAGGCAGAGGGAGAAGCAGGCTCTCCGCTGAGCAAGGAGCCCGATGTGGGACTCGATCCCAGGACGCCGGGATCACCACCCGAGCCGAAGGCAGCCGCCCAACCAACTGAGCCACCCAGGCGTCCCCACATTGTTATTTTTAAAACGTCAAATGAATCTGACTTCAAGATTCCATCACACTTGACCGGTGGAAACTGCAATCACACTTGATTATTTTTTGTTGTTGTTGGATGGAGTTTTCCCTCCCCAAGGTTTCTTCAGAAAACGGGGTGCTATGGTTGTTGTTGATATGTTCATCGTTTAAGCCTGAATTCTTTCTAGAGAGCAGGGAACCATACTGTCTCTGTGCCAAGACTGTTCCCAAAAGAGGCTAGAAGTTTTGGTCTGGGGTCCAGCTCTCTTAACTGTTATCAATGGAGATGTTCTTTTCTGAACTACTGCAATCCATCTCTTTGGGAAAGTACTTGAGAGTGGAGTTGCCACCGGACAAAAGATCTGTAGTCTTCGAGCCCTCTTCCCAGTCTTGGAAAACTGTCTGACTGCATGTCTTCTCTCAATCACCTCTCCCTAATCACCCCACCCCACAACAGCACAATCCTCCTTAGGAACACAGACTTTCAGAAAACAAAAGCCAGGAAGGGAGGTTGTTGGCAGACATCTGTTTTCAGCCTTATAGCATCAGCTTCCCCAGGGGTAAAAGAGTACAATGGACCTGATTCTCTTTTTGGAATTGGGGATGGGAGTTGAAAGAGAAGAAAAATAGAGTGAGCCAAACACAAAATAATGAATTGATATCTTGATACATTCTCCTGCCACACACACTTTTCTTTTTTTAACTTAAAAAAAAATGTTGTTAGGATGCCTGGGTGGCTCAGTAAGTTAAGCGGCTGCCTTTGGTTCAAGTCATGATTCCAGGGTCCTGGAATCCAGTCACACATCAGGCTCCTTGTTCAGGAGGGAGCCTGCTTCTCCCTCTGTCTGCTGCTCCCCCTGCTTGTTCTCTCTCTCTCTCTCTCTCTGACAAATAAACTCTTGAAAATTTTTTAATGTTATTATTTTTAACAGCTTTATGAAGAGAAGGTTAATATGCCATGTAATTCATCCACTTAAAGTGTATAATTCAATGCTTTTAGAATATTCACATTCCCTTTTATTCTTCTCAATTAATTTTTAAATCAATTTACCAACTTCTAAAAAAATTTACCAACTTCTATAGTCCATCCTTCAGAGACTTTGGTTAATACTGAATGAATTCTGCATATCAAATCTTTTCAACCAGCAGGAGCATGGTATAATATTTCATTGATTCTTATCTCCTTTTATTTCTATCATAGTTTTTAAATAATTTCCTTCAAGTAAACAAAGCTTTTTTTAAATTTTTGACTTTCAATACAACATTTTCTTTTCTTTCCTTTTTTAAATTTTTAGTTGTTGTATAGTTGACATATTATACTTAGTTTCAGGTGTACAATATAGTGACTCAACAATTATATGCATTACAAAATGCTCAACCTGACAAGTATATTACAGTATTATTGACTATATTCCCTATGCTATACTTTTCATCCCTGTGACTTATTTATTTTAAAACTGGAGTTTTTTACTTCTTACCCCACTTCACCCATTTCACCCAACTCCTTAGCTCCATTCCTTTCAGCACCCACCAGTTTGTTCTCTATATGTATGCGTTTGTTTCTCTCTTTGTTGTTATTGTTTGGTTGGATGGTTTTTTAGTTTCCACACATGGCATTTGTCTTTCTCTGTCTGGCTTGTTTCACTTAGCGTAATAGTTTCTAGGTTCACCCACCTTGTCACAAATGGTAAGATTTCATTCTTTTTTATGGCTGAGTAATATTTCGCATCTGAATTTTATATCTCTATCTATAGAGAGATAGATCACATTATGTTTTTCCATCCCTCCATCAATGGACACTCAGGTTGCTTCCAAATCTTAGTTATTATAAATAATGTTGCAATAAACATAGGAGTGCATGTATCTTTCTAGATTAGTGTTTTCGTTTTCTCTGGGTAAATACCCAGAAGTGGAATTACTGGATCATATGGTACTTCTATTTTTATTTTTTTTAAAGATTTTATTTATTTATTTCAGAGAAAGAGAGAGAGCGCGCGCGCACAGAGGGAGAGTGAGAGGGAGAAGCATACTCCCCACTGAGCAGACAGCCTGACGACATGGGGCTTGATCCCAGGACCCCGAGACCATAACATGAGACAAAGGCAGATGCTCAACTGACTGAACCACCCAGGTCCCTCTATTTTTAGTTTTTTTAAGGAGGCTCCATACTGTTTTCCAAACTGAATGCACCAATCAATATATATCCCCACCAACAGTGCACAAGTTTTCCCTTTTCTTTACATCCTTGGCGATACTTGCTATTTCTTGTCTTTTTGAAATAAGCCATTCTGACCAGTGTGAGGTGATATCTCATTGTGGTTTTGATTTGCATTTCCCCTGATGATAAATGTTGTTGAACATCTTTTCATGTGTCTGCTCTGCCACACATATTTTTTTTTTTACCAAACTGAGAACACATTGAAAATATAGTATTTTTGCTTGATTTCTAAAAACAATACGCCACATCAACAATATGCTTGAAAATATTATTGTCAGCAATTCCCCATTGTTTGCAATAACCCAATCTACACTTGTTGGTCTTTAAGGTTGTATTCAGTCTTTTTGTCCTTATAAATTCTGCTGCACTAAGCAAATTTGTAACATCTTTTCTTTCTTTTATTTTTATTTTTTTTAATTTTATTTATTTATTTATTTGACAGACAGAGATCACAAGTAGGCAGAGAGGCAAGCAGAGAGAGAGAGGGGGAAGCAGGCTCCCTGGAGCAGAGAGCCCGATGCGGGGCTCGATCCCAGGACCCTGGGATCATGACCTGAGCCGAAGGCAGAGGCTTTAACCCACTGAGCCACCCAGGTGCCCCTCTTTCTTTTATTTTTAAAAGATTTTATTTTTATTTATTTGAGAGAGAGAGTGTGTGTGAGAGAGAGAGCATGAGAGGGGAGAAGTTCAGAAGGAGAAGCCGACTCCCTGCAGAGCTGGGAGCCTGATGTGGGACTGGAGCCTGATGTGGTACTCGATCCTGGGACCCTGGGATCACGACCCAAGCCGAAGGCAGTGGTTCAACCAACTGAGCCACCCAGGCGCCCTTGTAACATCTTTTCATATTTACGTAATCTAATTTTTTCATATTGGCAATAGGTTTACTATTTTTGCTCAGAAATTATTTCAACTAACATAAATTTTTCAAATACAGAAGTATAAAGTGAAATATCCCCAAAATCCCTACAGCCAGAGATAGTTTGATGTATAATTTTCAAGATTTTTTCTGTGCTTATTTAGCATTACTAATAAGATTTAAATTTTTAGTTGAAAGAAAACTACAGTGTATCATTCATAGCTTTGTAATCCTCCTTTTGTCACATAATTTAATATTGTAGGCACCTTTCATGTCTATAAATATATAGGTTTAAACCATCATTTTACATGGCTTCATAACATTCCAATGTATGAATATACCATAATATTTCTAACCGCTACCTAAAGTTATTTAGATTTTTTTCTATTTTTCCCTACTACGAGAAACTTCAGTAAGCATCCCGTACATACACTGTGGTACACACTTAAGTGTTTCCTAGCAAAAGAACTGCTAGATGAATGTGTAAGTACATTTATAATTTTGATACATGATATCAAATTACCTTCAGAAAAGCTGTATGCATTGACACTCAAATCAACAGAAATTAAGAGAAACTATTTCTCATACTTTTATCAACATGGAGTATTACCATTCTCTTTCATCTTAGTTAATCCATATGCAAAAAATATTATTTTGTTAGTTGATTATTAGAGAACCTGAGCATCTTTTCCTATGTTTATTTGCTATTTGTATTCCACTTCTTTGAATTTCCCATGGAACATTATTTTCTTTTTCCTTTTGTAAGTTTTTTTTTTTAATACTAAAGATATTAACTCTGATATTTTTGTCACACATATCTTCCCTGTTGGGTTTTTGGTTTTTTTGCCTCTTACTTTGCCTATCAGCTAGAAAGCTGATATCACATTGTTTTAATTTGTATTTATGTTTACTGGTAAATTTGAGCATATTTTCATTGACATGTTTAGTACAATGTTTTTTATTGAGTATTATAAGTCATATATGAATTTGTTTTAAAATGTATGCCATCAAAAATGAATAGCTTTTCAATCAAACAAAACATGTAAAAAAAACTATTTCAAGCAGTAATAAAATCTGGTTAAAGGTAATATGTTTGTACAAAATAAAAGGATAAATCTTAAAATTTTCATATATTTAACTAAGATCTTCCTTTATTTTTGTAATTCTAGGGTTTTTTTCCCTTTCTGGAAGAAATATCTTTTCATTGCATTGGTTATAAAACATCATACAAGGCAGAACAGCATAAAAGAAATTTAGCAGATTCCCTAGTGTTATAACAAATATTTTGGAACACTTTCATAATAAAAATCAAGTGTCTTCCTGAGTTACCTGATCTTATCCTTTGGAGTTGACAAGTTGCTGTTTATACTTTTTCCCATGCATGAATTTTGTTCTTTAAGTTTTTTAATTGGATCACATTACACACATTCAACCTCAAAATGTGACAGGTGAAGTCAGGGAGAATTTTCCTTGAAAGCAGGTGTACAGGGAAGTTCAGAGGTTACTGCTTATTCTATTTCAGAGCTGTTAGACAACTAGTTAGGATAGGAAGAAGCTATCTTTGTGGTAATATTATATTCTTAGATTTGGTTCCATGAACCACCTCTCTTACCTAGTTTTACATTTCTAAGTTTAGGATCCATTGCTCCTTTTTTTCCCCCCAGTGGCTTTTTTGTGGTATGGGCTTGGATCTCACTCTTCAGAAGCTCAGAGGAAAAACTCCAATGTAAAACAAAGAGGTAAGGTAAGGGACCAGGAAAACACAAGAATGGAGTGGATGGTGACTTCATTCCCTTATCCTAAATTCCATGTATGGGGTACATGACTCAGTTGAACAAGTTATAATTGTCTTATTCCCTTCCCCCAGCCCCACCACATAGAAATGACATTGAGGGACGCCTGGGTGGCTCAGTTGGTTAAGCGGCTGCCTTTGGCTCAGGTCATGATCCCAGCGTCCTGGGATCGAGTCCCACATCGGGCTCCTTGCTCGGCGGGGAGCCTGCTTCTCCCTCTGCTTCTGCCTGCCACTCTGTCTGCCTGTGCTCTCTGTCTGACAAATAAATAAATAAAATCTTTTAAAAAAAAAAGAAATGACATTGATTCATGGTCAAAATAGAAATACACATGTATTTTTCTTCTTCTCTCCACATGTTCTCCAGATCATGTTGTTCCTCAAGTATATTCACACCTGTAGGTCACAGTCTCCTGCCTCCTCCACTGCCAGTAGGGTAAAGCTCTGCCAGACTCCTAGCTCTCCACAGATCCACCCTCAAAAATTATGAGTCCCCCTTCCTTTTCCCTTCCAATGTACCACTCAGCTTCTGTCTTCCCAGGCCCACTGAGGCTGGAAGGAAAAGGGGCCAAGGCCCCAAGTCAGAAAGTGACTACACCATCCCCACTGGACCATGGGGAGGCACTGGATGCTTTCTGAGGAACATTTTTTCTGAGCCCAGTGGATCAATCCAGAAGAGCAGGGAAGTAGCAGAATCCACCTTTGGGAGAAAGCTGTTTCTGGGCAAGAACTGGAAATCACAGGTTGTTCAGTCCAGAAGTTTTAGACATAGAAAGAGTTAGTCATAGAGTAAGGTGGTTCATGGGGTAGTTTTTCTAAAAGAATTAATTTAAGGACTTTAAGATTCTAAAGGAATTAATTTAAGGCCTCCTGGCAAAATGAAGGGAGTTGCCTTTATTGAGGGCTGGGCAAAGGGCTTCTGAGAAATTATCCCTGCTCCCTGTGAACAGTTGGGGAAAAGGATAGAAAGAGGGTCCTTGGAACAGACACATGAAAAAATGTTCCACATTACTTGTCATCAGGAAAATACCAACCAAAACCACAATGAGATACCACCTCACACCAGTCAGAATGACTAAAATTAACAAGACCAGAAACAATAAATGTTGGCAAGGATGTGGACCTCTTACACTGTTGTTGGGAATACAAGCTGGTACGGCCACTCTGGAAAACAGTATGGAGCTTCCTCGAGAAGTTAAAAATAGCTACCTTACAACCCAGCAATTGCACTACTAGGTAATGACCCAAAGGATACGAACATGATTTGAGGAGGCACCTGTACCTCACTCAATGTTTATACAATGTTCATGATAGCCAAACTGTGTAAAGAGTCCAGACATGTCCATGTCCACAGACAGATGAGTGGATAAAGAAGACAACCTGAGGGTTTTGAAGGGGAGGGGGGTGGGAGGTTGGGGGAGCCAGGTGGTGGGTATTATGGAGGGCACGCATTGCATGGAGCACTGGGTGTGTTGTAAAACTATGGATTCTGTTACGCTGAAAAGAAATGAAATTTTTAAAAAAGGAAAAAAAAGATGATGTGGTATATATATATACATATATACAATGGAATATTACTCAGTCATCAGAAAGGATGGACACCTACCATTCATATCAACATTGATGGAACTGGAGGGTATTATGCTAAGTGAAATAAGTCAATTAGAGAAAGACAATTATATGGTTTCACTCATAGGTGGAACATAAGAAATAATGCAGAGGATCATAGGAGAAGGGAGGGAAAGAGAGTGGGAAGAAATCAGAGAGGGAGACAAACCATGAGCAACTCATGACTCCGGAAACAAACTGAGGGTTACAGAAAGGGAGGTGGGTGAGGGGATGAAGTAACTGGGTGATGGGCATTAAGGAGGGCACATGATGTGATGAACACTGGGAGTCATACGCGATGAACACTGGGAGTCATACGCAACTAATGAATCATTGGACACTACACCAAAAACTAATGATGTACTATATGTTGGCTAATTGAATTTAAATCTAAAAAAAAAAAAAGGAAAAAGGCCCTTGGATGAAGACTCTCCTCAAGGGCCCTGAGGCAAGGGGAACCTATGTTCAGCATAATCCACCCAAAGCAAGAGTAAGGCTCTGTGGTAAAGCCCAGAAGGAGATGACCGCATGTGGCCACTTCCGATGAAAGCTGCAGCACTCCTGATGTGCTGGCAGAAAAGAATCACAACTCACTCTTGTACAAAATGAGGAACACTAAATAAGTCAGCCAATGAACAAGGTTGTTGTCAAATTAGCAGTAGCTCCTCCACCCAAGTCTGAACTGAAAGCTCTGAGTCTTAGGAGCAGATCTGAGTGCTAGGGTCATAAAGGAGGTGTCAGGGTGAACACAACAGGCAGGTAATAATGAAGCCACCCCGTTGCCAGGCCAACAGACATTGACCTCCTCTGGTCACACACCCTTTAAACCTCTGGCCCAAATCACCCATCACTGTGAATTTAGACTGAGTGAAGAGGGGACAACAACCTGAAGGGTTTGTAGCTGTGGGAAGACTCCTCTTCTAACACAAAATTGTGAACTCCCTGATGCTGGCGAAATAAAGAGAGTGCCTTCTTTGTGTGAACTACCCATCCATCACAATGGGTAGCTGGTCAGATATGATTCCCTATCACTGTTTCATGTTGCAGCTGATTCTATCTCTTCTGCTCCTCATCACCTTAGCATCACGCATGGCCTTTCATGTTTGGAAACAACTGTGGACAACTTAACTCCAGGAGAGGCAGCCTCTTTAAGATGAAAGATTCTCAAACCCAGTTGTCATCTGCCACTCTCAGAAGAACAAAGAACACGCTGAAAGGGAGAAGATTATGTAGTTCCTTAACATCACCTTTTGGTACTGAATAGCTGGCTCTGGTTTTGCTCACAAAACCATGGATCTCCTCGCCATCTGACATAGGAGCAGAAAACATAAAGAAACAGCAGATTTATTTGTCTCTGCCTCTGCGTATTTTTGTCATTATCTAGTTAAAAGTTTCTCATTTTGTACAGGTGTTGTGAGTAACTTTTACTGTAAATACTCTTTACTGTGTGACAGGGATTGTGTTAAGTGCTCTTCTTCTATCATCTAATCTTCACCACAAGCCTATGAGGTAGGTACCATTTTTATGCCTGCTTTACCCAAGAGGAAATGGAAGCTGGAGGGTTTGTCCACAGCACAGCTAATTTTAAGTGGCAAGGATGGGACTCATACCCAGACCATTACCCCCAGACACACACTCCCAATCCTTAGGATATTCCCTGGTGGGCAGAGTGTGTGACAGTCTTCTGTAACCCTTGGGTGTACAAACTGGGGACATGGGATGATTTCTCTGGCTCCCTCAACTTTCCTTTAGCTTAACATGAACTCCTTTGGGGCTGTAGCCTGGTGCAGACTCAACACAACCAAGCCTTTTAGCATTTCATAAGTAGCCTCATGACACTTGTATAGAGCAGAGGAATCCTTTACACATCAGCAAGTAATGTTTTGTTTTATTTGTTTTATTTTATTTTTTAAGATGTTCTCTGGGACATATTCATTTGCAAATTCATGTGGGAGTTATTTAAAAGATAACAAAATATAAGTTCCTTGAGATTTTCTGCATAGGCACTCATGTCATCTGCAAATAGGTAGTTTTCTTTCTGATCTGCATGCTTTTATTTCCTTTTCTTGCCTTATCACAATGGCTCCAGCACTTGAATAAGATCAGAAACAGCATAAAACGTTGCCTTGCTCCTGATTTTAGGACGATAGGCAGTCAGTCTCTCACCATTGAGTAAAATGTTAGTTTTAATCTTTTGCAGGTGTTCTGTATCAAGCTGAAGAACTTCCTCCTCTACTCTTGAGAGTTTTTTCATGAATGAATATTGGATTTTGCCAGATTTTTCTTACTTCTGTCAATGATACAATAACATTTTTCTCCTTTAGACTCTCCATATGGTAGATTACACTGTTTGAGGATTTTTATTGTCATTATCTCCCTAAAAGTTTTTCATTTTGTACAGGCTTTGTACAGGTTTTTGAACCAGTCTTGCATCCCTAGAACAAACCACACTTGATCATGGCATATAATTCTTTTTATATGTTGCTGTATAATTCTTTTTATATATTGCTGAATTCTATTTACTAATATTTTGTTAAAGGTTTTCATCCTTCTATTCATAAGGGATATTTGTTTGGTTTGTAGTTTCTTGTTTCTTTCCTTTTTCTTTCTTTCTTTTTTCTTTTCTTTTTTTCCTTTTTTAAATTTTTTTGGGGGGGGTGTACTGTTTCTGTATTGGTCTTGTACCAGGGTAATATTAGCTTCATAAAATGAAAGCTTCTATTTTCTGGAATTGGTGTTAATTCTTCTTTAAAATTTTGGCAGAATTCTCTTACAAGGGCTTCTGGACAAATTAGTGTGATTCAGCCCAGTTTTGTTTTTAATGATTTATGTTTGTCTCTGTCACTGAGGTTTCTTCTTCCTTTTTTTTTTTCATTCTTAAAATGGGTGTTTCATTGTAATTTTACATCCACCCCAAAACTTAAGGTGTTTCATTTAGTGGGACTGTTAATCTGGCACCTTCCTCTTCAGAACTGTTGGGGAGCTATATCCATAACCCCATGTCCTGTGAGAGGAGTCACAGGGACGAGTAAAGCTGAGAGTTTCTCTGGGATGCTCTATGGGCTCAATTCTTCTCCTGGTCCACTCTCTTATGGCTGCCTGGAGAGTGATGGATTTTGGACTCCTTTTCTCAGGCTAGCTTACACAATAAAACAGACACTACAGTAAAGGTAAATCAATCTTCAACTTAGAACCATAATACTGGGGAGTAAGGGTGGTGCAGGGAACCAAACTCAGGAATATAAAGTTGCCATGGGACAACTTCCTCCTGCCCTTACCAAGTACCAAGCTGAATTCAGAATGTAAAACATAGTGTTTGGTTGGACATTGGTATCATAGTTGAGAAAAGTCAGGGGAAGATCCAAGAGAAATGTAATTTATACTGGCAATCCTATAACGTTTTTAAAAAATTCTCCCTTTAAAAAATTGATTATCAATTTTTCCTTTGTTATTGTTTAAAATTCAAAAGTATTCATTGTGGGGAAGCCTGAGTGGCTCAGCAGGTTAAGCCGCTGCCTTTGGCTCAGGTTGTGATCCTAGGGTCCTGGGATCGAGTCCTGCATCGGGCTCCTGGCTCAGTGGAGAGCCTGCTTCTCTCTCTGCCTCTGCCGGCCATTCTGCCATCTGTCTCTCTGACAATTAAATAAGAAAAAAAAGTATTCATCGTGGTAAGGATTCAACAGTGTGAAAACATATAATGTAAAAAGTGAATTTCTTCCCTCCTCCTTTTTCTGCCCTTTCTCTTCTTTTTTCCAGCCTCTCTCTTCCAACTTCATGCTGAGCTTGCCCACATTCCCATTCCCTTGCTCTTCTTCCCCATCTCTTTCCATAAGAGTTCTAAACAATTTTGAAAGTAAGCCCAGGCTTTCAAAAAGGTAAGCTCTATTAACATCTACTCATAGCATCTGGCTGAGCCACACCATTTTCACACTAACTTAACCACATAAAACTATTCTGGCAAACTTTCCAACATCTTAGATGAAAAATATATTCTTAGCACTTGTTGAGTTGTAATTTGAAGTGGAATGTTATTATGTGGAAAACTGCTAATAAGATGGTTTTGGCAGTAAACTTTGAGGAAGAAAACTTCTAACTTTACTGCTTCCTCCATTAGCTGGCATTTAAAGCAAGATAATATGAATGGTCAATCATCTACACAGGCACTCCTTTGTTTCTTTACTTCCCAGTTAAAGGAGTTAGAATATTTCTGTTAAACAAACATGCCTCAGGCTTCGGAGTCAGTTATAGCTCTCCTGTTACTTAAGTACATAAGTAGCAAAGGTGAAGTGTTCAGCTTATGGATTCGTGAGCCATACTTTCTGCCTGTCTGCCTGCCTACTTGTCTACTTGCTTACCTTTCAAATTCCAGAACTACCATTTACCAGCTGGTGTAATTTTGGGTAAGGCAGCTAACTTCAGTGTTCATCAACTTGTTCTTCACTGAAATAGTGATGATTGTGGCATATGTATCTCAGGGGTTTGTTGTGAGGGTTCCATGCATTAATATATGGAAAACACTTTAAACAGAGCCTGTCACACAGTAAGTGCCATACAAGTATCAACTATTATAGTGACTAAATAGAAGATATCTTAGGGTGCCTGGGTGGCTCAGTGAGTTAAGCCTCTGCCTTCGGTTCAGGTCATGATCCCAGGGTCCTGGGATTGAGCCCCACATCGGGCTCCCTGCTCAGTGGTAAGCCTCCTTCTCCTCCTCCCTTTGCTGCTGCTCTGCCTACTTGTGCTCTCTGTCAAATAAATAAATAAAATATTTTTAAAATATAAATAAATAAATAAATAAATAATTTTTTAAAAGAAGATACCTGGTATCTTATATGTGGCAGAAAGACCAGAGAGTCTTTTAGATGGTCATGGCTTATATGGGATGTAAAAGTATAAGATAGACACTCACTAGGCAAAAGGATCAGACTGTCATCCCCACACAGCCACGAAAAGAGTCAAAGTTGTAGCAATTATTTATTTATTTGGTGTCTCCTGATAATCGTGCATTCATTCTTCCCATCCTCAGTCCACTTGATGATTTGCAAGGGTGTAGTGAAGACAGAATTCCTGGCAATGGAACTGATGAGATAGGCCTAACAATATTTATGATACTTCTTCTGAGGCAACTTGGATTGGGAGTGGACCTCACTTCTGTAGCATGGAAGCATGCTATACTGACAGCAAAAAGAATTTACCTGCCAATGGTCTCTCTCAATTTATATTATCTGAAGGCCCTAGAAGCCACAGATATTCATTAGGGAAGAATACTTCAATCCATCCCCCACTTGAATCTCAACACCTTCTCCCCAGTTATATTCTGCCATTAAACTATCATGCCTGTCTATTCTCTTAGATTGACAGGTACTTCCTATCTTGCTTTAACCTTGACTCAGTCTGAACTCGTGCATTGTGGCCCTTTCAATAGTACCTTTAATTCCCTGAGCTCATTGCCATTTTAATTCACATATGTCTGTCACTCCCCAGATCAATTTTCTCTGTTGCTGTTCCAAGGGCTCCCAAACTCTACCACCACTGCAGTTACTGCCACTGGAGAAAATCCTGATGACAGGGTGCTTGGAGGCTTCATTTACACATTCAATATTCAGCTGGGCTCTGTCCCATTCTATAACCATTTTCCTTTGTTCTAATAATTTCTCTGTACTGTGGTCTATGGAAGAACAAAGCACTTGGGATTTCACAAATGAAAACCCCTCCCTATTATGATGGCATTGTAATGATTTGCATAACTTGATCCAAGTGGTATGCTACTGAATTAGATGCCTTCTCACTGATGTTAACACATGCATAATTTTGCAACCATTCTTCTACCTTTGCTGTGTGTAAAATAATATTTTTGAAATATTGACCTGTATTCTTACAGCTTTTCTGGGTATTTCAGTCTTGGGCTTTCCTGCCATTCATGTAGATATCCGTACTTTAGTGAACGTTTGTAGCAGGGTTTCCTGGTTTTTGTGTTTCCATAAAAACCTGAGTCCATTATTCTGGGAGCCTCTGAGGCAAACAACAAGAATAATAAGGAGAAGGATTGTCCAAGATTAGAGAAAAACCCTCCCCCAGGCCAGTGGAGAGGAGAGAAGGAAAGGAAGTAGTAAGTGCAGAGATTCCAGAAAGGAAATGAATGCAGGTTGTGTCGAGGTGGATGGGGCCCTAGACAACCCTTCAGAGTTCCTGTACTTTGGCATGGAAAAGACGCATCCGACAGAAGTTTTAGAGTTGAAGGGGCAATCAAACAGGAATGAAAGGACATTCAGTAGCAATCTCCAAAGGACCAATAACCCAAATCTGTGTGACCTATAACTCAAGGACCAGATTTCCACCCACTTCCAACCAATATTTTTGCTCCTTTCTCCTTTTAGAACTGAAATTTAAACACAACCTTGATAGAAGGAAAGAACCCAAACTCTGGGATTAAATTTTTGTCACTCCAGAAAAGTCATAGGCTCAAAATAGAAACTAAGTTGAATAAGTAGAAAGGTTTTTATTTATCGCCATTAAATTACATTCTTAAAAGAAAAAGTAACTGCCCAATTGAGCATGTAAATGGCTTGCACACTCAAGTTTGTGAACACTGCTTCTTTGTAGAGCTCTCTCTCTCTTACTAGAGTTTTAAATACAATACAGACAGCCATATAAAACAGTGGCTTTCAAACTGTGTTCCATAGAGCTCTAAGTTCCAAGCAAGTTTCTTATAAACCTTGGAAGAGATTGATAGTATAGCAAGTTAGCAGGAGTTTGGGCATTTCCCAGCACAGCTTTCTCAAGAGTACTTTCCCTTTTATCTGTTTATTATGAAGATTATTATAATACTCCCTTTAAGTAGAAGATTCAGCAGTTCAGATAATTTGAGATTTTATTTTTTTTATTTGAGAGAGAGAGAGCACAAGCAGGGGGAAGAGCAGAGGGATAGGGAAAATCAAACTCTACACTGAGCATGGAGCCTGACATGGGGTTGGATCCCAGGATCCTGAGATCATGACCTGAGCCAAAGTCAAGAATTGGATGCTCAGCTGACTGAGCCACCCAGGTGACCCTAGCTGCTCAGAAAATTTGAAAGTCATTTATGTAAGGTATAAAATAATTTATAGCTGGGATGCCTGGGTGGCTCAGTTGGTTGGGCGGCTGCCTTCGGCTCAGGTCATGATCCCAGCGTCCTGGGATGGAGTCCCACATCGGGCTCCTTGCTCAGCGGGGAGCCTGCTTCTCCCTCTCCCTCTGCCTGCCACTCTGTCTGCCTGTGCTCGCTTGCTCTCTCTCCCTCTGTCTCTGACAAATAAATAAATAAAATCTTTAAAAAAAATTATAAAAAAAAATAATTTATAGCTATAATCTGAGAAATACCTAAACAGGCATAACACTGGTTTCCATTTTTGTGTTGATTTGTTTTGTTTTGCCTGTATAACTTTGGAACAAGTTCTGAAAGCAATTTTTAATGTATTTTAAAGAATGACAGTGGTTCCTGGGTGGCTCAGTGGGTTAGGCCTCTGCCTTCGGCTTGGGTCATGATCTCAGGGTCCTGGGATCGAGCCCCGCATCGGGCTCTCTGCTCAGCAGAGAGCCTGCTTCCTCCTCTCTCTGCCTGCCTCTCTGCCCACTTGTGATCTCTGTCTGTCAAATAAATAAATAAAATCTTTAAAAAAATGATAACAGAAACAAATGGCTTCTTTCAAAGGCAACTCTTTTGAAGGCCAATATTTGTTTGTATTTTAAGTTCTCATGTTTGTTAAAGAAGAAAGTCAGTCTCTTGACTTCAGCATCACAAGTCACATTTTCACTGTCAGTATAGTTCCAGCAAAACAGGAATATTTCTATTCCTTAAAACGCAAGGGCTGAGCTATGAATAAGTTATATTTTAGTAGGGAAACTGAATGGACTATTCTTAACTAGTTGAGTTTATTAGCTTGACTGCAATAACCTTTTCCATTTCACAAGCAAATGATGGTCCATCCTCCAAAAATATAAGAAATTGTTTTCTCTTTCCAGGGTTTAAGGAGAAGTACTTGGAAGTTAATAATCATTTTCATTATCAGCCTTCACTCCCCTAATCCAATGCTAACATACTGCGTATTTCTTCCTTCCTAAGGCTATTCAGAACTTTACCTTGGGGACCTCTCTGGATTCTGGACTGTAGCAGGGGAGTAGTTGCTGGAGAAAAAACAATTTCTGTCTAGATGATTGGTCTGTATTCTGCTCCCTTGGACATCACAGTCTGAGAGCATCTGGTTTTGGTTTGCTGCTAAGGAGTTCAGTACACACAACAGGTAGCTGCTGCATCTTGGAAGATTCCAAAGTCTTATTTTACTTCATAAAACCCTTGGTATTGACTATTCTGGTAAAGAAGAGAGGCAGAAAGCTTCTAAGGAAGGAAATGGGGAACTTCCATTCAGAATGCCCTGTTGCCAGTTAGTGGACCAGGGCACCAGAGTTCATCTAGTAGAGCAGTTAGTTACTTTTAAATAGAGCAAGATGCATGTGTTTTAATGAAGAGCAGTGCCATCTCTGGTCTATCGCTCTCTTTTCTCTGCAAATTAGGGTCTCTAAATATCTGTCATGTGGGATTTTATTTTCCAAATGGTTTTGAAATTTAATTGATTTCCAAATTGAATAAAAGAAGCATTACATTCATTTTAGTCTTCTCTGAATGAAACTTGAGACAATAATAAAAAGTACATGGAAATCATTTGAGCTTTTTGGTTTCGGTGAATCAATTAAGTATAAAATCCCAATAGGACAAAATATTCAATGTACTTGGACTGACTATTAGAAACGCATTACAGTTTATGTGAACCCACGTTTTTATCTTTGATAGGAATAACAAAAAATCTACCAAAAAAACACAAAAAAAAGATCAGTCAGAAGTCGTGGGTAAATACCTCCAACTCTGCAATGAGATGCAGCTATTAATATGTATTAAACTATTTCTTTTACAAACACTCATAATTTTTATTTAGAAATTTATAATTATACCTACATAGTATTTTTCATTTTCCCTATCAGTGCAAAATAAATTATTTTAAAACATCATTTATACTATAAAAATAATCTGTGGCTCAAAACATATCTTCAATCTCTAAAAAAATTATTTGGTTCCAGAATACAGAGTATACTACTCCTTAACATTTCCATCATTCTTCAGTCACAAAGTTGGGAGGACAAGTGACTTAACATTTTCATATCAAATATCTCCTTCTATAAAGAAATCCTTCTTTTGTGTAATCTAAATCACTCCAAAAAATTATTTCAGCTGCTTTGAATCATGTTCATACATTCTACTTTCTTACCATCCTGTCATTACTTCAGTTATGCAGAAAAGGAAGAAAGGAGGGTACATTTTTCCTTAAATAAACTCAGTGGTGTCAGAAAAAGGTCTTACCATTGTCCCTGTTCTAAAAGAAAACAGACATAAACTTCTAACCTCATAAAACAAATCATGCGTGAATACTAAAGGTTATTCCTTCCACCACTGCTCTTTCCTCATTATTCAAAATGGTAATTTTTCCAGTTACACAATCACTGGAGTTGCCCAAGAGAAAAAGCATTTGCCCACCAAACTGGGGATTGGATCACACAATCGTCCCACTTTGTCACTCAATTAATGTTTGGTATCCTGTTTTTTATTTGGCAACCCTATTGGTTACCTAATTCTCTCCTTTTATTGAAGTGTCTTTTGCTTCCATAACCACTGCTGCAATCCCAGTATTCTCACCACTTTCTTTTTTTATCAGGTTTCATTCATCTCATGCTTGTACCATTACAGTAACTCTCAGACTGTTTTCCTCTGTCAATCTTTCTCCTCTGCACATTACTGCCAGTATGGATTTTTATCTTGCCACTTCCTAGATTAAAATTTTAAACAGTTCTTTAATAAACAGATAATTTCCATGTTATTTAAACTATTCTAGAGCATAAAAAAATAATAAAGCTTCTAGCTTCTTTTTTATAAAGCTAGTAATAATTATAGAAGTTATAAATATGTTTTCCCAGCAAATATTACAAAACTAAACACTTGATTTCCTTAGGAATAGCAATGCAGAAGTATCAAATAAGTTATTAGCAAATAGGCATGCCTGAGTGGCTCAGTCGTTAAGCATCTGCCTTTGGCTCAGGTCATGACCCCAGAGTCCTGGGATCAAGCCCCGCATTGGGCTCCTTGCTCTGCAGGAAGCCTGCTTCTCCCTCTCCTACTCCTTCTGCCTGTGTTCCCTCTCTCACTCTCTCTTTCCCTGTCAAATAAGTAAGTAAAATATTTTTTAAAAATATTAGAAAATAATACCCAACATTATATTAGAGGTAATACTCCTTGTTAGGTATAATTTCAGTAATGGAGAAATGTGGAAATATTAAGAAATTTATTGTTATGATTAATCAAAACAGTACTTAAAGAAAGAAAATCATACCACTATCCTTATAGATATAGACAAAGAATTTGCTAGTATTTATCACATAATCATTACTTTCAAGAAGACTTTATAAAATTGATAAATATATCTTTAGTCAAAGCCAGAGTCACTAATGAGGAAACACTACAGGAACATTTTCTGCAAAATCAAGAACAAAATAACAGTGCTATTATCATTATATTTTAACATCATTTTTGCTGTCCCAACTCAGTGCAATCGGGTAGGAGAAAAAAAAAGGAGGTATAGCTATTAGAAGGGAGGAAGCAAATTTTATCTTTATTTGTAGATTATATGATTTAATACCTGGAAAATGTTTAAAAAATGGAAAGGCATTAGAAGCAATAAGCCAGTTCAGTAAATGGCCAGTTACAAGATTAATGTATAAAACTTAATTGCTCTCCTGGGACTAAATAAAAACTAGCTAGAAAACAAGGGTGAGAAGATTTTGCTCTATTACTACATTTCCTGAGGAACACACTAAGGCTCTGTTGTCTGAATATGTGAAAATCAGTAAAATCTTGGGGATTAAGAAGCAATAATGCATCCTGATGTGGTGAACTGGCATGCAGCTGAGGCTCAGTATACTTCCTTCCTTCTCGAAACTCTGATTTCACCCTCCATGCCCTTAAATTGGAACTCAACCTTGAGCTAACTAAGGCCTCAGTAGGATCTGCTGCAGTTTTCTTATAGAATTGGAGCTTTCCTTGGTGCCTGTGGATGAATGAACTGTTACAGGCATGGCTGGGGTTCGGACTTTTTATACCTGTACCTTCTAAGTAACTCACTGATAGCAGTCCCTAAAAGTAGAGTCTCCATGTCCAAACCAGAAGCAGTGAAAGGATCAGCCCTGAACAAGGACCTCAATACTCATCACTCCTGATTCTGGTTAGTAGCCTTCAAATGTTCATTACCTCATCATTACCACTCTTGTAACTTCTCCTCCTATATTCTCCCTTTCAAATACACACGTATACACACAAACTGATAAAGTTGTGAATGGTCTGAGGGGTAATATCTGCTCTCCACTCTTCTCAACCAGAAGCCCACGAAGTTTTCAGTAAAAGAGAAACTGAGGTCATTTATGCAGAATGTTTTCAACTACATAAAAAGGTCCCTAGATTGTAGCAGACTAGTGTGGAATTAATTTCTCCTCTTCATACTTAGTTATACTTGCTAAATTGCCTTGTTATCCTATTGCCTTGTCACTGTGTTGAGTCACTCAGGTTGGTTTCTAAACAAATGATAACCAGAATAAGTCTAAATAATCAAATTCAAAGTTGTAGATAAAAAGGAAAACAAAATTAAGTCCATAATCAGTAAGACCACATCAGTAAGAATTTTCTTAAAGCAGGATGGCAGAGTGGCAGGGAGCCTCAGATGGAGAAGCAAACCTAGTGCTTCTGGATGGAGATAAAGGTGTTGAGAACCCAACCAGACTACTATCTGGTAGTAGTAGTAGCTACCAAGGTAGCTACCAAGAATCTTCTTGAAGGTTATGAACATTTTTAGTGTCCCAATGGGACAGGATCTAGTAGAGGACCAGGAACCCAGAAAAAAAACGTATTTGTACTCCACTCCTCTTGAATCTCTGTCTCCTTCTCCTTCTCCTTGGTCCTTAGGGTTCAATTCTATTTTAAGACCCTGGTGAGACTTTAAGTCAGCTAGAGTCATGGTTTTATTTTCTTATGTACAAGTGACTCTTCCAAACACTTGCTGAAACTAAGTAGAGCTGTCCAGATTGTTCTTCATCTAAAAATGTGCAGAGTAGGAGACACTGGAGATTGTTTTGTGGACTGATCCTTTACCAGATATTGGTGCACCTGTCATTCTTGACGCAGTGCCCTAGGGGTTTTTTTTTGTTGTTGTTGTTGTTGTTGGTTCTTACTTTGTGGTCTTGCTCTTAGGGAATTCTATGACACCCATTCTTATATACATCTGTCCTCTCTCCACAGATCAGCATAGGGTTGGAAGCCATAACAGTAAAAGAGGATAGAAAAATAAGGAGTGGAAGAGGCTAGAGAAGATCCTTCCCTTAAGGACAATTAGACAAATATTGAGTATTAAATGTTTGTGGAAGGACAAATACTTGGCAGTTATTTATTCATGACCATGCTTGTCAAACTGCTCCCTTAGCAGACCATTCCTATCATGGTTCCCTAGCATGTTCCCACTGACCAGAAACACCAACCCAGTAGAGTCACAATTAGGGGTGTGTGGACATGACTGGTTGAGAATAGGAAAATAGGGAGTGGGAGACCAGAGTGGGAAGTCAGACTTCCAGTAGGTCTTCACCCCCTGGGCAAATGGACAAACAGAGAGTAAGGCAGCAAAGATTGCAGAGGTATTCAGAAGAAGATGTAAAATAGGCAGTACAGAGTGGAAGAGGAAGAGGCTGTCCCAGGACCCCAGTAAGTTGCAGCCAACCTCACTTCACAGACAAATGCGTATAAAGGTGAAGATTTGGTACTCAATGAATATCCAAGTACTCAATCAGCTCCAGGATACAACTCTTTAATATCAATCTTCCCTGATTGAAACATTCCACTTCAAGGTCTACCCACTGCACTCCTAAACCCTTCACTCTAGATTCCTTTGCTGCCAACCCCTTCCCTAGAAATTCTTTAAAATATTCCCATTCAGGAGTGCCTGGGTGGTTCAGTCAGTTATGCGTCTGCCTTTGGCTCAAGTCATGATCCCAGGGTCCTAAGATTGAGCCCCACATAGGGCTCCCTGCTCAGCGTGGAGTCTGTTTCTCGCTCTGCCTCTGCCACTCACCCTGCTTCTGCTCTTTCTCTCAAATAAATAAATGAAATCTTTAAATAAAATAAAATAAAATATTCCCATTCAGATTAAAGAAGTTGTAACATACACACCACACATACACACATATGCACACACACACACACACACAGAGGAATATTTCTCAACCAACAAAAAGAATGAAATCTTGCCATTTGCAACAACATGGATGGAGCTACAGTGTGTTATGCTAAGCAAATTAAGTCAGTCAGATAAAGACATACCATTTGATTTCAATTATATGTGGAATTTAAGAAACAAAACAGATGATCATAGGCGAAGGGGGAAAAAAGAGAGGGAAGCAAACCATAAGAGACTCAACTATAGAGAACAAACTGAGGATTGATGGAGGGGAGTTGGGTGGGGTGATGGGCTATATGGGTGATAGGTAAAAAGGAGAAGACTTGTGATAAGCACTGGGTGTTATTTGTAACTTATGAATCACTAAATTCTACTCCTGAAACCAATAGTGCACTATATGTTAATTAACTAGAATTTGAATAAAAAATTAAAAAGAAAAAAAAATACAGGACCATTTTTCTAATGTTTTTGGGAAGGTGTTTGTGAAATAAAGTAAATAAATAATGCTGTTAAATTTTAAAAATTTCCTTTCATAAATTTTTAAAGGTAATCAGGATATTTTGCTAGATATTGACAGGCATAGGTCCAAGTTTTAAGATGAATCTCATAGCCCAAGGTAAGGGTTCTCTTTCCCAAGATAGCATTAATCTACTGCAACATCTGAAATGGAAATTTCTCACATTCTAGCAGATTGGTTTGGAGTCTCAGAATCCTTATTGATGGGATTTTGATTGCATAGTCAATCAGTAAACCAATTCTATATTCACCCTCTAAAATAAAACTCAAGTAGGTAAAACACATTTCTATGGATTTCAGATCCCTGGGGGCCCTGAGATCCAGATAACAGAAAAGCACTTCTTCACTTTGTTGTCAGGATTGTCATGGTTACCTAATGGTTCACTCAAATTCACAAGTACATTCTGCTCTTCTATAAAGCAGTATTTGCATTTCAAAGAAACCCGCATTTTTCAAAATTCCCTTCTAAAAATATTTGCTTCAATGGGGAAAATAGAATTAAGGACAAGCAAAATGAAGACTTACAATACCAAAGTTATATTTGCTGCAAGAATTTCAATAAAAAAGGTTTTATTAGAACTACAGGTATGTAGCTGTAAAACACGGGCTTCAGTGAAAAAATTCAGGGTTTGATTACAAGAAGCTTTTGCTCAGGAGTAATGGCTTTTCTTTTCCTTATCCACCAGAAGCTTCATCATTAGCACAAAGTTTCTTACACATTCTTATTAATTTTTATCACCCACTGTTTATTTGGATTTTTTTTAAAAAAAAGCTTAAAGGCATCCCAACCAGGTTGGTGTGCTCTTAAGCTTAAAAGAAAAATACAGGGGCGCCTGGGCGGCTCAGATGGTTAAGCGTCTGCCTTCAGCTCAGGTCATGGTCCCAGGTTCCTGGGATCCAGCCCCTTATCAAGTCCCACATTGAGCCCTGCTTCGGGCTCCCTGCTCAGCAAGGAGCCTGCTTCTCCCTCTCCCTCTGCCTGCTGCTCCCCCTGCTTGTGCTCTTTCACTCTCTTTCTCTCAAATAAATAAAATCTATAAATGTTTTTAAAAAAAGAAAAATACAGATATTAATGACTCCTGATTTTGTTGGCATGAATACCAACCACTCTTTACATAATGCAAAATAGGTTTCCTAATTGATCAATCACCTTATATCCGACTTAAATTATGAAAATATGGTTGTGAGAGAAATACTTGCACTACATAAAAATTGGCCATTAGCTGGTACCTGGGAATCCTTGGTATATACATCTTTATATACTGTCCCATAATATCCTATAACCTCCTACAATACTTAATTACCTCACAACACTAAAAGGTGTAAATCTTAATTATAAATGAAACTGGTTGAGGAGAAAAGAGGAGAGTAAATTAAATTTTAGTACAATTTCTCAAATTTTGATTTACATCATTTTTTATTTATATTATTTTATTATTTAATTTAACTTGATGCATTTTTTTAATGAGAAAGGATTTACCTAATGACCTATTGCTATCTATAGCATCTTGGTTAATTTTCTTACCCTCTCTGGCATCTGTCAAATTGAGCAAGATAACTGGTTCAAGATATCTTAGTCACGTTTAAAGACACAAGAACTGGGACACCTGGGTGGCTCAGTCATTGAGCCTCTGCCTTCAGCTCAGGTCATGATCCCAGGGTCCTGGAATTGAGCCCTGCATCAAGCTGCCTGCTCAGTGGGAAGCCTGCTTCTCCCTCTCCCACTCCCCCTGCTTGTGTTCCCTCTCTCACTGTGTCTCTCTCTGTCAAATAAATAAAATCTTTTTTTTAATTTCTTTTCAGCGTAACAGAATTCATAGTTTTTGCACCACACCCAGTGCTCCATGCAATGCATGTCCTCCATAATACCCACCACCTGGCTCCCCCAACCTCCCACCCCCCCCAAATAAATAAAATCTTTTAAAAAAAGACACAAGAATTTGCAAAAAAAAAAAAATCCTCTGTTCTGGGAAAGTGTTAGTGAAGATGAAGAAATGGGGGGTTCCTGAACAGGGAGGTACCAGTGCCTTACTCCAACAGTGTCTCAAAATTGCAGCAAGCCTCAGAAGAACCATAGTCAAAGCAGCTCCAGTTTTGTTTTGTTTTGTTTTTAAGATTTTATTTGTTTAATTATTTGACAGAGAGAGAGACAGCAAAAGAGGGAACACACGGAGGGGGAGTGGGAGAGGGAGAAGCAGTCTCCCCACCAAGCAGGGAGTCCGACATAGGACTCATCCCAGAACTCGGGAATCACAACCTCAGCAGAAGGCAGATGCCTTAACAACTGAGACACCAAGGTCCCTGCAGCTCCAGTTTTGACAACGATTTCTGTCCTTTAGCGTAGAGCAGAAGCACCAGAGCCATGAAAGCCTGAAATGAGTTTGTGATCTAGAACAATATATGTCTCAGCAGATTATGGGACTGGACCTGCCTTTCTGAAACTCTGGCTCCCAAATTTTGACAACACTCAAGGAATAAGGGAACCACAAAAATAAATGAGGCTGATTTTTCTTCCATTTTAGCAAGGTGAGGACCCAAAACTTAAATTCCTCCAAGGTAACTTCTATCCCCAAGAGCCTTGGCCCACATGAATATTAGATTAATGAGAAACCCATTTGTCAGAATAGCAAGGTCCCCTTGCCTTAACAACTTCCCATCTCTGCTTGGGTCACCTTTGATTGTCTAGGTGATCAACACCTAACCTGCACTTGGCAGCTTCTTCACTACTTTCAAGGAATTTGGAAGTGGGTTTTAAGGCAGTAATTTTAATACCCACCAAAGCCTATTTTAAATGGGACAGACCTGCATATACCTATATCTAAACATCCCTTAAACTTTGTATTAGCCTCTAATCTCATTACAGGCAGAATATATTTTCATGAGGAGCTAAACCGTGTGCCATACAGCCCTCCTCCAAAATTCATACATTGAAGGAGAAGATTTGATTCTTAGGTTAGAGAAAGAAAACTAGTCTCTGAGAGAAAGGGGGAGCCTCTGAGACAACCACTAAGAGATTAGAGCAGAACAAGCACTCTCCTCTTTTTGTTCCATTTATGGAAAAGCTGGACATTTTCTGATAGGATGCAACACAGCTGGTAATGCCAAAGTGAAAGCCTTCCAGTGGGAGGAGCATATGGATAGGAAGCCCCTTTGTATTGCAAGAATGCTGATTGGCTAGTTATAGTAAAGGTAGTAAACATGATTGATAATCTAGATTCCATTTACTGGACTAGTACATCCATCTCTTATCTCTTCTGAAGATAAGAGATAAGGATTCATAGTTGTACCCTCATCAAAGGACACCCCGCAGCTAAAAACCCTCTCCCCTCATGCTACCTCACCCATACACCCTGGCTTGCAGTCAGTGGATATAAAAGCCTGGATCCTTTGTCTCAAGGTGGATCAATTCCATGGTGCCCTTTATGTCCCAGAGCCACCTGGGGCTCAGGCTGAGGCTACACTTCAGCTGAACTACATCTATGCCTAGTTTCTTCCCCTGTCCTGTGCTGCTTTCCTCATCTCCATACAAATTTCATCTGAGAACACTCCCTGAGTAAACTCCTTTCACAAGAATCCCCATCTCAGGCTCTGCTCCTATGGAACCCCACTTAAAACACAGGGTATTAATATGTTTCATCTCTATGTCTGTCTTTGTTCTCCACTTTCCCTTTCTTAGTCAAGTCAACTCTACTGCCTTGCCTCAGAGTAACTTTGTGGCAGGACTTTCCAGATTTTGTTTCCCCCATATCCCAAGTCCACTGTAACAGAGTTTGGGAGTGAGGAATTTCCCTCACACTAAAGAGAAATCCCCACTCCCACTGGAGGGGGAAATAGAGAGGACTTCCGGTCCCTTGAGGAAATGGGACTTCTAACCTGTTCCCTGGCAGCCCTGAGAAGAGTAGAAACTCAAGGCTGATGACCTGGATCCTACCCAGGGCTCCCAGGCTCACCAAATTCCTGTGTCCTCTATGCCAAGCATGGCACAGAAGCTGTCTAGCTTGCCCACGTGGAAACTTGGATAATAGGCATCACTTCTATAACTAATGTGGAAAGATATCCCGTAGTAGATAGAGTTTAGTGTATATATATTTTTAGAAAATGAAAACATCTAATTTTTTTTACACCTGAGTCTGAGAACTAAGTTTCATACCTGCTACATGAAAGGTAAGCAAAAGAGGAAGAGGTATGGTTATTATATTTTGTTATTATGAAAAAATCTATCGCCAGAATGTTTGTGAGACATTTTCATTAACTAGTATTAAATACACACATCTGCATTCTTACACAGAGAGAAAGACAAGGAATGGTAACTATCGATGGCTTATTTTTATTTTCTTCCTTACAGTTTTCTGTACCTTCTAAACTTTTTGTAGGCAGGATTAATGTCTTTTCAATCAGCTGGTTTCTTGTTCTGCTCTCCACCACAGGTCACTTGATGTATGTAGTACCAGGAGCCAGCCCCGATCACCAGTCCCGCAGCCATCAAGCCCAAATTCTAGGCCCAGACCATGCTGCTGCGAATATCTCAGGGGTCTCTCCCAGGGAGGTGAGAACGAGTTGGAGGGGGGAATCTGGAACAGCAGTCAAGTGGAATCAATCTAAGGGGCACGGTTGTTTGGGGAGGAGGGAAAAAGGAAATGAGGTGCTGGGCTTCTTCTTTTGCATCCCCACTCAGCCACTAATGGATGGACCAACAGACACAGACAGACCAAAGTCACAAGCAGACAGGAACAGGAGATGTGGGGACTCAAGGCTCCAGTGGATGCATCAACACTCGAATGTGGGTCCACGACCCGACCTGACCTTCCCTGTTCCAGATCCAGGCTGTCAGACCTGTCTCCCACCTCACATTTCCCCCATCTCTCTGCTCCCTGATAACAGCTTCCTCCCCTCTGCCTCTCCAGTCACCTAAGCCAACCATTTCGGCTGCTGACATGGCCCTGCCTTTTACAAAGCAGGAAAAAGACGGTGGGTTGGGGTGTCCCCATGGGGAAACACAGAAGCGCCTTCCAAAGTCAGCAATTGTTCTGCTACCCTCCACCCTCACTCCAGGAGTCTTCAATCAACACCCACACGACTTAAAGGAATCAGGAACAGTTTCCTCCTCCTCTTCCTCCCCCGTGCTTGCCCACAATCATGGCACCTCCAGGGAAATAGGGACCTGATTACCTGAGCGGAACCGCTGTCTGGACCAAGACTTCAGTACGTAGGCTTCTGGTCACGTGAGGCTACGTCACTGATGAGTTCGGGTCCCAAATTTCCCCTCCTATTATTAGCAAAGCGGCGGGCGACCCGCCCCTTCCCCACCACCACCGCGCCGTCAGCAACGGTTGCTTTTTTCCGTCTTTGCACAGCCAAAAAAATATGTTGTCTTTCTAATTACTGTAAGGGGCAGCATCTTCTCCTAGGCTACTGGACAATTCTCCTGCTTCTCTGGAGGAATGGTCCCACCCTTTTCTCAGCTCCCTCCACCTTGTTTCTTTGGAATCCCTAAGGTTCTTGTCTGTAATCCTGAAAATACCTGGAAATGGAAATGGGGGAAGGGATGTCAGGAAAGGGAGAGGAAAGAAAAAGTGAATTTTGTTATTTTTCTGTTAGCATTATTCTGTTCCTTTTTTTTAAACACTAAGTATGCATCTTTTTATTATCAAAAATATGATAGAACTTTATTAATTTAAGAAAAAATATTCACTTAAAAATGACATTTATCATAAACAATCACACTTACTGCAAAATGAGTTTTGTACATGCCACTCAAATCAATCTTAATTTCTTCTACATCTTCTACATCTTGTCACATGACAAGATCCTGTTTAGCGAATCAGTTATCAGGGTTTACAAATCTACTAATATGATATAACCAAGTAGGCTTTATTTCTGGAATGCAAGAGAGTTGTTCAATGTTGGAAAGCCATTCATTCATTTATTCAACACATTTACTGAGCACCTACTACATGCCATGCATTGTTCTTAATGATGTGGTTACAACAGTGAATAAAACAGACCTCAGTCTCTAATCTCATGGCTTTTACATTGTAGTCAGAGAGACAAACAACAAACAAGATAAATAAACAAAATATATAGTATATTGTTAATGATACCCACTAAAAAGAGAAAAATTAAAGGCAAGAAAAAAAGATATGAAAAGTTCAGATGGGTTGAACATTTAGATAGTGTGACTCGAGAAGGAATCACTAGGAAGGTAACTTTTGAGTAAAGACCTGAATTCAATGAGGAATCTAAGTATGGTGATATTTAAGAATATCCTAGGCAGGAGAGCAAGGAAAAGAAAATGCTCTGTGAAGGCAACAAGCCCTGTATATTCCAAGAACATCAAGGAAATAAGGATGGCTGAGCTAGAGAGAGAATAACAGAAGATGAAACAAAAAGATAATAAGGCTGAGGAGAGTAAGATTCTATAAGTTAGAGTAAGCACACTTGCATTTAAACATCTGGGGAGGTGGAGGTGGGGGAAGAGTGGAGTTTGAACTTGAGGGATCTGTTGAGAATAGACTATACAGAGACTAGAGTGGCAGGGAAACCAGTCAATCTAAATCATTCATTGCAACAGCAAACCAAAGGAGAAAAGAAACCTTTCAATTAAAGTATTTGATAAACTTAGCCATTTCTGAATATTTAAAAAGTGTTACCAAAATAGGAATAGGAGGAAACTAAGTTTATGCAGTAAAGAATTATATAAAATTTAACAAATCATTCTTGGTTATATTAAATCAGATATAAAAGAAAATACCCTTATCCTGATAAAGAATATATCAGAGGAACTTCTGACCTGACAGATTCCTCATTCCTTACGGGCTACCAAGACCACAGAACTCACGACTTGGCTCCACTCAGTGACATTATTTCTTTGTATTGCCTTTTTTTTCCAGTACTTGTAAACATAAGTGAAAATAACCTTGAAAAAGGGAGAGAATGACCCTGGTAAATACAACTCCTTATTGACAATGTATCCTATTTCCTGTCTTACCAGTTATGTCCTTCTCTCCCTAACCAGTATCACTTTTTGCTTTTTGCCATTGAGAACCTTGTTGCGGCCACTTCAGGTAGTAAGGCCATAAGTAATTTGTCTTTTCCTAATCTATCTTTTTCTGCATGTTTACAATGAGCAAGTATTTTAATAATCAGAAACTATCAGAAACTTGGAACTCAATGATGCAATTATTTAATGCATGGAGAAAAGCTTGGATATGAAAACATCAATATGTGGCAATCTCTACATGGAAGTTTTATGGGGAATATTAATTTCTGTCTCTATTATTTTGTATTTTTCAAATGTTCTATGAGGCTTTAGTAATTTAATTTTATGGCAAATTTGTCAACCTGAAAAATTTTGTAAGAGCTCTCCTCACTCATTAAAACATTTCTTCATACATGTTTAAAAAAAGAAAAATTTAAAAAGAGAGACTATGTCAGAAACAGCAAAAGTTACACTAAATGATGAAACAAAAGAGGCATTCCCATTTTCTTCAAGAATAAGATCAGGAGGCTCTCAGGCACCGCATTACTCAACACAGTTCTGGAGGTTCTGATCAATGTAACACATGCAGAAAAGAAAAGAAAAAAGGTATAAGTATTGGAAAGGGAGAAATGGGGAAAAAATCATCATTTGCAGATGATCAGGTATAAATACCTGAAAAAAAAACAAAGTATCACGTGAAAACTATTGGAATTAATAAGATAGATCACAAAAATTGGCAGATACAAAATAAATATATATAATAGTAGAACATGTTCCTTAAGCAGAAAATCCCCTATCAGAAATTATAACTGGAGAAAGAATAGCATTTCAGGAACAAAGACTACTAAACACCTAGGAAAAACCTAACAAGTAATAGGAATTATTTAGCTGAAGAAAATTATGAAAAATTATGAAATTTGATTAACAAACATAAAAATAGATCTGAACAAAATGGAGACATACCATATTCCTGGAGGGGAAGCCTCAATTTTAAGATGTTAATGTTCTTCAAATTAATTTGCAGACTTACTACAATTACAATACAAATTCCAAATGCTTATATTATAATAATAATAATTATTATTATTATTATTATTATCCGGAACTTGATTAATAACCACAAATGCACCTACTGATATGTGCATAAAAAGGACAATGGAAATTATTAGCAGTGGCTGAGAGCAAAAATTATATTGCAGAGCTCTTTCTCTATATACTTCATATATTTCTTTATTATTCTGAATATTTTTAACCATTAATATGTTACCTTTTTTCACCAGAAAAGAAAAAAACAAGTTTCCGAATCTGGATTATTATATGTAACACTCTCTAGGCCATTGTACCAGTTCTTAATATTTAGGGGAGCAAAGCCCCTCTCAGAAACTGATGAGGTCAGTGACCTGTATCCCCCCCCCAAAAAAATGCACTTAACCACACATACATTCACAAACAAAACCTTGTGTACAACTTCAGGTACAGCACAGAAGTGGTCAGTTGAGAAACCCCACTCTAGGTTAATCGGTATGGTCAGTGGGGAGACTCCCTGCGGTCCCGGCACACATTTGGCTGAGGGAGCAGCAACGTGGGTGTGGGCTGCAGGCAGTGACCCTGTAGCGAGACCAGGTTCTCCCTGGGTGCCCTGTGGCAAGGAGGCCAGAGGTAAGAGGCCCAGCTGGCTGCACCCCTCCAGCCAGGTGGTAGCAGCAGTGTTAAGGAGCCCTGTTAACTAAGGCACCATGAGAGAGGGCAGAGCAGGTCGATCTGGGTGCGTTGGCCCCCAGCAATCACTTCTTCTTCATGGGAACCCACAGCTGCAGGGCTCTGTGGGAGCAGCAGTCCCTCCTAGGCATCCCCGAGTTACACCTGTGGGAATTTGGGGGAGGGAGGGAGAAAGGGAAGAAGCCAAAGACAGTTACTCAAGTTGATCCCCTGAGTAAAGGTGGTATTTACCACCTTGGTCACCAGTCCCTATGTACTTTTAGAGCCAGAGATAGAGTCAAGTGGCTGAATGCAGGGAATGAGGGGTCAGGAATATGAGAGGAGGTAGAGGGTCAGCACCTTCCCCACCGTTGACAAAATAGGGGAATTTGGCCATCTCTGCATCCCTCACTTTGTCCTTTCCTCAGCCTAACAGCTCTTCCTTTTGCCCAGAGCTGAATCATGAAAGTGGAACCTAATCCTGGGACAGGTGTTCAAAACTGTCATGGTTACAGCCATCAAATTACAGGAGGTTCACACAGCAGTCAGCAATGGTTTGGGAACATTAAAGAAATGTTTCCCTAACAGAACAAGACAGGATCATTTATTTATCCAACTGAAAAGATGTCCCAGAAGGAGAAAAAGTAGGATATTATTTGTCCAAAACAAATAAGACTGGACAACCTAACATCTCTCCATGGATCAATTTACAGATCACATTAAAACATGCTTATCTAGTTGAGGAAAATTCCATTTTTAGATGTTCAAATACCTTAACATGTTTTGAAAACTATTTCCTATGTGGTCAATAGAATTCATTTTCTGTGTGGTAAAAATTAACCAAAATTAATGGTGCCTTCAAATATTAGTGGTAAATCTCTATAAATCATGCAGCTCTTTTTTGTTGCTGCTTCCCACACTGTGGTATTTTCTTACTGTATTAATAAAGGGTGGTGATCGCTTTAAAAACAAATCGGAGGAATGTTACAAAAATACAGACCCCATTCCCACTCCTTGTCTCCTTTCTGACACTCTGCCTCTCACTTATGCTGGAACAGGGGCCCGACTGCAAGGGAAACGGTGGCACCAGTGGATGGGGGATTGAAAGTGGAGCGAGGAGAGAGAGTGTCCAGTTGCCTACGAAGGAATGAAACAATTCCCCAACACACAACACACACAAGTAAATCTTGCCAGTAGCCCTCCAAGAAGATGCATCCCATCCCCGGTATCTAGAAAAAGGCAAATTCTAACACAGGGAGAAGGGGCTACTTTTGGCCCCTGGGAATACAAAGACAAAAAAAAAAAAAAAAAAAAGAGTGACAGGACCTGATGTGGTGGGGTGAGGTAGGAGTGGGGCTAAAGGAGGGGGCTCATGCTCTCGGTAGGAGTGGAAATTGGGGACCCACGCTTACTGGCGATGCAGCCCTCACGTGACCAGGAGCTGACGTGGGCAAAGGTACTTAAAGCCCTGACTGCCGTCCTCCCTCCTCCTCTGGGTACCAACTCTCTTGCGCCGCGCACTGCCGTGCGTTTAACCCAGGCGAGGAGGAGGAGGAGAAAATTCCCCCAGATCCGGGCAGGTGGGTGTGAGGGTGGGCATAGCCTGGCACTCCTGAAAGGGGTAGCTCAGAGAGGCGGGCGTCTGAGGCCGCGGGTGCCTCTGCCTCGCCCGCTCCTGGCCGACTTTCCCGATCCCCGCGCTCAGTCGCAGCTCATTTTGGTGGGCGGCGGGGAGAGGGGGAGGGGGGAACCTAAAGACTGATATACTTGCGGAGAATCCGCTTACTTCCGCTCCCAGTCAGTGTTTTCTGGTTTTGTGTTTGACACTTCGGCCCCGCACCCCACATCCCATCCTGTTTTGAGAGGAGGAGGGAGAGAAATAAACGTGGCAGCGCATATAAGGCCAGCGGGGTGGTCGGGCAAGGGTGACCGGAGGGGACGCAACTGGAAACAAGCCGGCCTGGCCCGTTCACTCTCACCCTCACTTTGCAGATACCTCCCCCGACTACGCCCTCCACTTTCCCCTCCCCCGCCCCCCGGCCGGCCCCCGGTCCTTTGGGGGTGCTGGAAAATGGGTGTGCCAGCCTCTGTAGGGGAGATGGCGGGTTTGGCGCTGTCTGGACTTCACAGGAAGGGGGGACCCTGAGAGAATCTGGTATTAAACCTCTGTGCTAACTCCCAGACTGCTTTCCAGACACCTCCAACCCACACGGCCCTTCACCCCTGTTTATTGAGTCCTGGAAAGGGAGTTCCGGTACGCTGGAGGGAGGCAAGGCGGTTATTAGGAGATTTGGGTGGGGGGTGGGAGGCGGAGCCCAGAACGGAGAAACAGTGGAAAATCACGACCCTCAAACCGAAAGGTCAGACATCGGGGCCCCTGATCTGCAGGCTTATGCTACGTCGGGGGGCTGGGGACTGAAGGACGGGTGATCATGGGAGGAAGACACTAGATTGTTTGGCAGTAATCCCTCATCCCGTGTCCCATCCAGTTTTTGCTGTACCCTTGCCCCGCCCCCTCCCGCTTGGGTGCAGGAGAAGGGGTGTGGCTGTGTGTCCCGGAGAAATGGCGGACGGGTAGGGCGGGGCAAAAGGAAGGAGTGGTTGAGTGCCTGGGGAGTCTGCGCAGGAGGGGGGAGATTGGTGTGGGGTGGGAGGGGTAAGAAGAGTTGAGGGAATTGAGAGGTTGTCATTCTATAATACGCGAATGCCAGAAGGCAGTTATGGGGACTTGTGGCCTAGGTCTCCAAACAGCGGGCTCAGTCTCCAACCTCTGGTGTCTGTATTTCTGCCCTTCAGTCTGTCCTTAGGATGAAGCTTTCACTGAACTGAACGAAGAGGAAACAGCCCTGAATCCCTGGAGGTCAGTGTCTGGGAACCCCTGGTGTGGGTTTGGCAGAAACCAGAGCAGAGCCTGGGGCCAGAGGCTTCTCTTCCCCCATCTTCTCCCTCTGTGGGGAGACACCCTTGCCTTGGGCCTGTCCTTTTTGGTGCAGAGAAAGGGGTGTGGCATCTGCCTTCTTAATTAATGGTTTGACGAGGAAAGGTTGAGGAGGGGAAGAGGATTCCTGAGACAGAAAACTTCACCCACAAGGATTCAGATCAGCACAGGAAATGGAATCCATCTACCAACGACCCCAAAATACCCTTTCTGGGCTCTCTCTGCAGGTCTGCCTGAATTTGAGGCCCTGCACAAGTACAAGCTTGGTGGAAAAAAGTAAACTGCCCGTGTTCCCAGCAGGTTGGTATGTGCATGAGCACCATCTGGGAATCCTTGGGCATGACTGAGGGGGGATCAGAGCAGCATCTGTGGTCTTTACTGTTTTTCCTGCTCTCCACCAGCTTTCCTAGTGTCCATACTGCCTCTCATCCCCCATTTAGGTGCTGGGAAGTTGTGTGTTGGCATTGGATAGGGCCAGCTAGGGATGAAGGTGTAGGAAACCTTAGACAACCTGGGTCCTGTGTCTGGGTACTAGCGCACGCACCAAGCATTATGTTTCCAAGCTCTCCTCTGTGTAGGCTTGGTTAAGCACAAAGTGAGCCAGAGCCTTAAGTTTCATTTCTGTCCTTTGTCCCAGATCCTGCTCTGCTTGCAGCCTGGGGAAAACCTGTGAGCCTGAGTGGAAGTGCCTTGCCCAGACGTGCACACATCCCATTTAGGAAAGCCCGTTCCTCACCCTGGATCAGAGAATTACTCCAGCTGCACCATGAGCCGAGTTCGAGATGCTGGCTGTGTCGCCGCCGGGATAGTGATTGGAGCTAGTGCCTGGTACTGTGTCTACAAATATGCCAGGGGAAGAAACCAGACAAAGAAGAGAATGGCCAAGCCCAAGACAAGGGCTGTGGCTGGGAATGGAGCCAGGGCTAGAGCCCGACTAAGGGCCGGATTCACAATTGACCTTGGGCCTGGATGCGGTCCTCCAACCCCAGTCCGCACTCGGACAGAGGATAGGGCCCAGGATGAAGCCTCTGCTCTGGAAGCAGCTGCAGATGAGGCAGTGGCCTCAGCTGCAGCCAGCGCTGAGGCTCAGAGTGGGGCAGGAAATCAGGTCCAAGAGGCAGAAGGGGCAGGGGTTGGGTCTAAGGCTGAACCAGTAGCAGGGACCACAGCGCCTTCCTCAATGGCACCACCCCCCGGAGAGGAAGAGGCTTCCGTGGCTGCAGAGGCCCCCACAGTGGCAAGGGCTCCCAAGTCGCCAGAAGCCCCTGGCACAGCAGAGGCTCCCGGGGTGCCCATGGTGTCTCCCAGGGCGCCAGCGCCCACCGAGGCGGCAGCATCTACAGAGGCTGTGGAGGCTCCTGTACCCACAATGCCTCCTGCCGCACCAGTGCCTTCTGGGGCAACAGTGCCTACTGGGGCTGCGGAGGCTCCTGGGACTTCAGGATCCTCCAGAACAGCAGCACCCTCCAAGAAAGCAACGCCTGGGGCTCATACCGGCGCTATACCGAAGGCCGGGCCAGCGGCTGGAGCTGTACCCAAAGGTGGAGCCAAGGGAACCAGGTCTCGGACTGGGGGCAAGGGCAAGGGCAAGAAAAACAAGGTGGAAGTAGATGAACTGGGGCTGGGCTTCCGCCCTGGGGATGGGGCTGCGGCAGCTGCTGCAGCCTCCGCTAACGGGGGACAGGCCTTCCTGGCAGAGGTCCCTGATTCTGAGGAAGGGGAGTCCGGGTGGACTGACACAGAGTCCGAGTCAGACTCTGAGCCTGAAACCCAGCAGAGAGGGAGAGGGGGGAGGAGACCTGTTCCCATGCAGAAGCGCCCCTTTCCTTATGAAATAGATGAGATTCTCGGTGTCCGAGACCTCAGGAAAGTCCTTGCTTTGCTTCAGAAATCTGATGATCCTTTCATCCAACAGGTAGCTTTGCTCACTCTGAGCAACAATGCCAATTATTCATGCAACCAAGACACAATTCGCAAATTGGGAGGCCTCCCAATTATTGCAAACATGATCAACAAAACCGATCCCCACATTAAGGAAAAAGCCTTAATGGCCATGAATAACCTGAGTGAGAACTATGAAAATCAGGGCCGACTTCAGGTATACATGAATAAAGTAATGGATGATATCATGGCCTCTAACTTGAACTCAGCAGTACAGGTAGTCGGACTAAAATTTTTAACAAACATGACAATTACCAATGACTACCAGCACCTGCTTGTCAACTCCATTGCAAACTTTTTCCGTTTGTTATCTCAGGGAGGTGGAAAAATCAAGGTTGAGATTTTGAAAATACTTTCAAATTTTGCTGAAAATCCAGATATGTTAAAAAAACTGCTTAGCACCCAAGTGCCATCATCCTTTAGTTCCCTTTATAATTCTTATGTGGAATCAGAAATTCTTATTAATGCCCTTACTCTGTTTGAGATCATCTATGACAATCTCAGAGCAGAAGTATTCAACTACAGAGAATTCAATAAAGGTTCCCTTTTTTACTTATGCACTACATCTGGAGTATGCGTTAAGAAAATTCGAGCCTTAGCCGATCACCATGACCTCTTGGTGAAAGTGAAAGTTATAAAACTAGTGGACAAATTCTGATTGGTTATGTGCTCTCAAAAGACTTGAAGAAATTTCTTGATTTTCCAGTCTGGAAGCAGTGAAAATTGAAAGTTACTGCTTTTCCACTTGTCCATGTACTAAAGGGATCCTTTCAGCTGCCAGTTTTGAATAATGTATCATCCAGAATGATCTGTGACAGTCTCCAGCTTGAAGCTGAACCATTTTATGAATACCAAATAAATAGTCCTCTTGTACTGAAAACGCATTTGTGACTTTAATCGTGCTGCTTGAATGGAAATATTTTTACTGGTTCCTCTATGTGAATTGACAGTGAACCTGTCCATCATAAATAGCCTACACTTCTGTCATTTGTTTTGACTTGAATTTATCCACCAAAGACTTCATTGTGTATCATCAATAAAGTTGTATGTTTTGACTGAAAAAAAATGTTCTCATGTTTTTAAATCTAGCTGGTGAGGTAAGGTACATAAATGCAAAAGGATGACTAATAGCAACTGGGCAATGTTCATAGTCAAATATGTGCTTTCTGGTTAAATGACGAAGTTGCTAGAAAGCTTTAAGCTGAGCTCTGAAAGGACAGCATGAGAAAACACAGAAGAGCATTTCAGGTGAGGAAAACAGTTTGAAGATAGTCATGAGGTGGGAAATCTGTTCCTATGATAAGAAGGTAACCAATTTGCCTGATATGGAAGCTGTGGGAAGAGAAGTGATGAGAGAAAAGGGTGGAAATCAAGGGTGAGGAAATTTGGGGGGAGATCCCAAACCCCTAGCTGAGATTGAAATACCCTGTCATATCCTGGGAGTTACTAGACATTTTTGACAAAGGGAAAAATAATCTGGTGGCAGTGTGCAAAATGGATTGGAGCTGGGATGGGGTTAGGCATCAAGAGTGGAAATGAGGGGCACCTGGTTGACTCAGTCGGTTAAGCGTCTGCCTTCAGCTCAGGTCATGATCCCAGGGTCCTGGGATTGAGCCCCTAATCGAATTGGGCTCCCTGCTCAGTGGGGAGCCTGCTTATCCCACACCCCCACCCTCCACTCATGCTCTCTCTCATAAATAAATAAAACCTTTTTTAAAAAGACTGGAATGAGAATGTTGTTAAAAGTTATGGTAAACCAAAAAGGAGATGGTAAAGGTGGAAATAAGATGGTAGTCACCACTTTATAAGAATTGTCAAGGAGGGGTGCCTGGGTGGCTCAGTGGTTTAAAGCCTCTGCCTTCGGCTCAGGTCATGATCTCAGGGTACTGGGATCGAGCCCCACATTGGGCTCTCTGCCAGCGGCGAGCCTGCTTCCTTTCCTCTCTCTCTGACTGCCTCTCTGCCTACTTGTCATCTCTGTCTGTCAAATAAATAAATAAAATCTTTAAAAAAAAAAAAAGAATTGTCAAGGAATGGTGGGCAAAACAGATGCTTACCAAAAAAAGAAAAAGACCAAGTTCTGCTGCCTGACTTAGCTGTAGGTTGACAAAGATGGAGAATTATACGAGCTGGTGCAGTTCCTAACAAAGAAAGCCCTCTTTCTTGGGCAGTTCTGGTGACCATGAAATGCCAAAGTGAGTTATCATTTCTAATGATGAGACAAAGCATTGTGACAGAATAATTCAGTGCAAAGAGTGGTTTTTTTCCCTAGGGTTAGAGATCTAGCTCTGTCTTCTCTTAGAAGAGGGGGAGTGGTGAAGCCTTTATGGGAAGCCCACCACCACCCTTAAATTCATTTAAGAGCAGATGCATCTTCTTTGTTCTCCTCCCTGACCCACCAAATCAATGAAAGTAGAAAATGGGGAAGGTCCCAGAGATTCTTCAAACCCAGCCTGCTTTCCTGACACTCCTCACAGAACAGTCATTTTTATGCAAGTGTATGGTGACATGAGGCAAGGATAGAGATAAGGACTCCTGGGAGGGGGTTACATAGAAAAGGGACAGATGGGTATTATATATTGGTACAATTTATCTGGAAGGCAATTTGGTAATCTGCACAAAAAGCTATAAAGATGTTAGGAGAAAACAGGCAGCAACCTCTTTGACCTGGGCCACAGCAACTCCTTACTAGGCATATCTCAGGAGGCAAGGGAAACAAAAGCAAAAATGAACTACTGGGACTTTGTCAAGATAAGGAAACAATCAACAAAACTGAAGGACAACCTATGGAATGAGAGAAGATATTTGCAAATGACATACCTGATAAAGGGTTAGTTAAGCACTTATCAAACTTAACACCCCCAAAATAAATAGCCCAGTTAAGAAATAGGCAGAAGACATGAATAGACATTTTTTTCAAAGAAGACATGCAGATGGCCAACACACATATGAAAAGATGCTCAACATCATTTATCATCAAGGAAATACAAATAAAAACCACAATAAGATACCACCTAACACCTGTCAGAATGGTTAAAATTAACAACACAGGAAACAACAGATGTTGGAGAGGATGAAGAGAAAGGGGAACCCTCTTCCACTGTTGGTGGGAAATCAACCTGGAGCAGCCATTCTGGAAAACCAGTATGGAAGTTCCTTAAAAAGTTAAAAATAAAGCCACCCTATGACCCAGCAATTGCAGTACTAGGTACTCAACGAAAGAATACAAAAATACTGATCTGAAGGGTTACATGAACCCTAATGTTTGTAGCAGCATTATCTACAATAGCTAACTATGGAAAGAGCCCAAATGTCCATCAACACTGACGAATGGATAAAGAAGAAAGTATATATATATATATATATATATATATATATATATATATATATATATATATAGTGTATATATACACACATACAATATTACTTAACCATCAAAAAACATGAAATCTTGTCAATTGCAATGATGTGGATGGAGCTAGACCATATTATGCTAAATGAAATAGGTCAGTCAGAGAAAGACAAATACCATATGATTTCATTCATTTTCATTCATATGTGGAATTTAAGAAACAAACCAGATGAACATGGGGGAGAAAAAGAGGCAAACCATAAAACAGGTTCTTAATGATAAAGAACAAAATTGAGGGTTGATGGAGGTGGCAGGGGATGGGCTAAATGGGGACAGGTATTAAGGAGAGCATGTTTTGTGTTTAGCACTGGGTGTTATGTATAAGTGATGA
Organism: Mellivora capensis; assembly: GCA_004024625.1. Classification (NCBI taxonomy): domain Eukaryota; kingdom Metazoa; phylum Chordata; class Mammalia; order Carnivora; family Mustelidae; genus Mellivora; species Mellivora capensis. Next base: position 29,865 of record PISX010005219.1, on the reverse strand, counting down.
ATCACTAAATCCTACACCTAAAACCAATTTCACCATGTATGCTAACTAACTAGAATCTAAATAAAAACTTGAAATCAAACCAAGAAAAAGGAAAAAGAAGCTATAAAGATGTACTTATTTTCAGACAAGCATTCCACCTGTAGGATTTTTTTCCTAAAGAAATAATCAAATAATTTTACACAGAGAAATACACTAGGGATGTTCATTTCAGCACTGTTTCTAAGCGGGGGGGAATTAGAAGCAACTTAAATGTCTAACACTGTGGAACTGGCTAAACAATAGGCAGTATGTCCATACAGTAAAATGTTATGCAACTATTAAAATCTGCAATGTGCTTCTATTTTGTTGGCATGACAAAACTTTCACCATATATAAGAGTGTGGCATCAGTCTAAAAAAGGCTCCTGCAACTGAAAGTCAGGTAAATTCTTTCAGATGTTCATATCATCTCTGTGTATTCCTTACACAGAATGAGAATCATATCATACATCAGAGGTTCTCAGCATATTCACAAACCATTGCAGATCCCTGGAAAGGTAAGGTCAAAATTATTTCCAAAACAATTTAACATGGTATTTGCTATTTTTCACTAGGCTGACATTACATTAATGCTGCAAAAGTCATGGTGGGTAAAACTGCTGGAGCCTTAGCTTAGCCAAACTGTACTAGAAGTGATTGACTTTTTTTACATCCACACATGCAAAAAGAAATTTAAATCTAGATTCATTTTAAAATGTCATGAAAAGAGTCCTTATTTATAATAAAATTATTATTTTTATTAAATCTCAATTCTTGAGTGCATGCTTTTTTTTTTTCAAAGATTTTTATTTATTTATTAGAGAGAGAGACAGCGAGAGAGGGAACACAAGCAGAGGGAGTGGGAGAGGGAGAAACAGGCTTCCAGCTGAGCAGGGAGCCCGATGTGGGGCTCCATTCTGGGATCCTGGGATCGTGACCTGATGCTTAACGACTGAGCCACTCAGGTGCCCCACTGCATGCTTTTTTAATATTTTGTGTGATAAAATGGGAAGTGTGTACAAAGCACTTCTGCTGCACAACTTAAAACAATGGTTGTCTCGAAAAATATATTTGCACGATCATTTGAGTTATGCCCTGAATGAGCTGCTTTTTTATATGGAGCACCATTTTTACTTGGAAGAATGACTGGCAGAAAAACTCTGGTTTTTCAGACTTGGATATTGGGCAGACATTTTCTTAAAAGTGAATGTGTGACATGGGGAGATGGAGAGGAGAAGGGAGTTGAGGGAAATCGGAAAGGGAGGTGAACTATGAGAGACTTTGGACTCTGAAAAACAACCTGAGGGGTTTTGAAGGGGTGGGGGGGGAGGTTAGGGGAGCCTGGTGGTGGGTATTAGGGAGGGCACGTACTGCATGGAGCACTGGGTGTGGTGCAAAAACAATGAATACTGTTACGCTAAAAAGAAATTTTAAAAATCAAAAAAAAAAAAAGAAAAAAAAGAAATGTAAAAAAAAAAGTGAATGTGTGAGGGGCACCTGAGGTGCTCAGTTGGATAAGCTTCTGACTCTTGATTTTGGCTCAGGTCATAATCCCAGGCTTGTGGGATCAAGGTCTGCATGGGAATCTGCACTCGTAAGGAGTCTTCTTGAGATTCTCTCTCTCCCTCTCCCTCTGCTCCTCTCCCTTCTCTCTCTCTCCCTGCTCTCTTTCTGTCTCTCTCACGTACTCTCTCTCTCTCTCTCATAAATAAATAAATAAATAAATAAATAAATAAATAAATCTTTTTAAAAATGTGTGGACCTTCAAGGAAAACAACTGACTGTATTTGTCACCAACAATAAAACTTTCAAACAAAATCAGAATTTTCAAGGAGTTTCTGAAGAAATCAGTAGTGATACTGATAATGGGGGAAAGGCTTTTTTTTCTCCCTCTAGAAGAGAAATGATGGAGGACTCCAGGTTTCAATTGGTTGATCTTTCTTGGTTTTACTATGACCAGTGTAATCCATATGACATCAAACCCATGGCCATTTAATAAAGAATATCATTGCTGTAGTAACAAGGTGACCCTGTGTAAGGACAGACCCAAGATTATTTGAAGAATCTGAAAAGATGGACGTTGGGGAGGGTATGTGCTATGGTGAGAAAATAAATATATTTTTTAAAATTTTAAAAAGGGGCGCCTGGGTGGCTCAGTGGGTTAGAGCCTCTGCCTTCAGCTCAGGTCATGATCCCAGGGTCCTGGGATGGAGCCCCACATCAGGTTCTCTGCTCAGCAGGGAGCCTGCTTCCTCCTCTCTCTCTGCCTGCCTCTCTGCCTACTTGTGATATCTCTCTCTCTCTCTGTGTCAGATAAATAAATGAAATCTTTAAAAAAATTGAAAAAAAGATGTCAATCCTGGAACAGTAATGTATTCTTCTGGGCGAGTTAGAGGTGGTGTCTGAGCTCATATACCGAAGATGGGTGCATTAGCATCTCTTGGCTCGGTTCAGGCTATTAAGGTAATCCACCCACCTTCATTTGCTCTGATTAACAGTGGAAACTTCCATCCACTTCAGATGAAACCTATTCCTGCACAGAGACATGTAAATCTGGCCTTATGAATAAGCTAAGAATCACACAATAGGAAAATATTTCATTTCCTGAAGTCTGAGGTTTTGCATCTTAAATCACATTCTATGCGAAAGATCAACAGCATAGTCCAGGTGTGGCTGAGTCTAAAGAGTAGTTATTTGAGGGGCGCCTGGGTGGCTCAATGGGATAAGCCTCTGCCTTCAGCTCAGGTTCATGATCTCAGGGTCCTTGGATGGAGCCCTGCATGGGGAGCCTGCTTCCCCCTCTCTCTCTGCCTGCCTCTGCCTACTTGTGATCTCTCTCTGTCAAATAAATAAATAAAATCTTTTAAAAAATTTAAAAAGAGAGTAGTTATCTTATAAGATTTAACTTACTATAACAAATAGTCACAAAACAATAATAGGTGCCAGGAATTAAGCACCAGCTATATACTGTTCTGTTATTCCTAAATGTGACTAGTGAAACATTCCTTAGACATTCTGTACTATGGTTTTTACCTTTTACATTGTGTGTCCAGGGCATGGGTGAAGTGGGAAAATCCTCATAACCAGTTAGCAATGAATAGTCCTGACTTCCTTGCTCTGATAAATTGGTCTGCGTAAACAATTGGATCATGAAGTGATCACATTTAATAATATGACTTGATAAATGCAAGGACTGAGAATACATTGCTGTTATTTTAGTGGTAGAGCACAAAGTTGAAATGATACAAACTACTGCTTTCGAATCCCTAGAGCTGCACTTATTATTCAGTTTTTCCACTACTTGTAAGATATATCTTACAAGTATCTTACAGTATCTTTCCTTTTATTCCTTTTGTGTGCTTAAGCAAGTGGCTACAGGCAAAAAGTAAGCCAGAAATAGGGTAGTTAATGACAGAGTCTCAAGAAAACATGGGATATGTGGGTTGAGATGGGAATAGTACAAATGAGACTTCCCTCCACAATCTGGGATTGAAAACTAATAGGCTACAATTAACTGAGCTCTGTCCCTCTTATAATGGGTTCTATATGACAAGGTAGTTGTTCCTATAGAATGACCTCATAGAGAAAAGGAATTAGGTGGGATCAGGTATTTGTTTCTAAGGATGCTGAGCAACTTCTAGTGAAACAATGAGTAGACTAAATTATGGAATACCTGATTCAATGTAAAAGACAAAATAGAACCATTACAAAATTCTACTACAAGAATCTCCTTCCACTTAAAGCCAAAGACCAAGACAACTTGAAGAATGAGTTTAGAAATTGGTCTATTATGAAACTGATGTGCTGTCTACTGCGCTAAGGCGGCACTAAAATTGGTCTATTACTTCAATGTAATATCAGTCGAATTCACCACTTTACCACATTTCTTCAGCGAAACTGGGAACACTGGTAACCAAAATACATGATCTGGAAAATCCTGAGCCTTTCTAGGCCTTTAAAAAAATAGCTCACAGTAAGCCCTGCTTGTAAGAAAATAAATAACAATTTGTCTCATATTTCTCATTGAGGCTCACACTTTGAAATATGAAAACACCTTAGGTCTGATGGTAATACTGCAATATCAGAACAAAAGGAATTATAGATTTTGAGGGTGCCTAAGAACATAAGTTTATATCAGTCCCTATTAATTGAGATTGGGGCTGTAATCTATTATTTATATACTGATTAGCTCTAGACTTAAGATAGATATGAATGATAAAATTTCAGAAGTGACCATTAAAATAATAGAGAGTGTATAATGTCTGAGTGAAGAAAACAATGCACTAACAAGAAATCCAAAAGAAGGTAAGAAATGAGAAAAGTGGAGCCTCAAAAAAGCAAGACAAATAGAAAGCAAAATAGTTCGCATGTATTAGTAATTATAATAAGTGAAAATGAGCTGAACTTAGTAGTTAAAAGATACCATCAGATTTTTTAGATCCAGCCGCATGCTAAAGAATAAGTATACAGAAACTTGAAAAAAAAAGAATAAGTATACAGAAACTTGGAAAGTAAAAGAATACAAAAATATACTATACAAGCACTAACCAAAAGGAAGTTGGCATAGCCAAATTAATATGAGACAAAATAGATTTTAGGACAAAAAACATTATTAAAGGTAAACATAACTGAATGGTTAAACAAACTGTACATCTATATCATGAAATACTATTTGGCAATAAAAAGGAATGAACTATTGATACGACAACCTGAATGAATCTCAAAGGCATTGGACTGGGGTGGGGAAAAAAGCCAATCTCAAAGGGTTACATACCATATGATTCCATTTATATAACATTCTTGAAATGAAAAAAATTACAGAGATGGAGAACAGATTAGTGGTTTCCAGGCATTAGGGTCTGGTGGGGTGAAGAGTGGGTGTGACTAGAAAGAGGTAGCTCAAAGGAGATCTTTTGGTGGTGGAATAATTCTGTATGTTGATTGCAGTGATGTGATAAAATAGTGTAAAACTGTGCACACACATTGTACTGATGTCAGTTTCCTAATTTTGTTTTCACACTATAGTTATGTAGGGTGTAACCACTGGGGGAAACTGTATGAAAAGTGTGGAAGAACTTTCTGTCCTATCTTTGCAATAAATCTATTATTATTTCAAGATAAAAGGTTTTTGAATGATGGTAAAAGGTTCAATACACACACAAAAAATAATTTTAAATGTATGGGCATTTAATAAAGTAACCTCAAAATATATAAAGAAAAATGTTACAGAACTATACAAAGAAGTAAACAAACCAACAAGCACATGAGAAAATTCAGCATACTTCTGTAAAGTATTCAAAGGACAAGGAGAAAAAAATTGTAAAGATATAGAATAATGAACAATGCAGTCAACAAGCTGATTTAAGGGGGCCTGGGTGGCTCAGTGGGTTAAAGCCTCTGCCTTAGGCTCAGGTCATGATCCCAGGGTCCTGGGATCAAGCCCCGCATGGGGCTCTCTGCTCAGCAGGGAGCCTGCTTCCCTTCCTCTCTCTCTGCCTGCCTCTCTGCCTAACTGTAATCTCTGTCTGTCAAATAAATAAATAAAATCTTAAAAAAAAACAAGCTGATTTAAAGGACATACAGAATCCTACACCCAATAATAGGAGAACACACTTTCTTCTTAAACTACATAGAACATTTATAATAATTAATCATGAACGTGGCCACAAAGCAAGTCTCAACAAATTTCTAAGTATCAGTATCATAAAGACAATCTTATCTGACCAAATGCAATTAGGATAGAAATCAATAACAACAAGATAACATTTTAAAAACCCATGTGTTTGGAAATTTTAAAGCATGCTTCTAAATAATTCATGAGTTAAAAAAGGAAACATAATGGAAATGTTTAAATACTGAGAACAGAATAATAATTAAAATATTGAAGATGAAATTTGTGGAATTCAGTAAAAACAGTATATCAAGGGAAATTTGTGGTCTTAAATTTTTATGTTATATGATATATTTAGCAGAGGCAAATCTATGGAGACAGAAAGTAGAATTGTGGTTCATGAGGGCTGGAAGGGCAGTGGAGGAGAAATGGAAAGTGGCAGCTAATTGATACAGGGTTTGGGGGGGGAGGTGACAAAAATGTTTTAAAATTTATCATGGTGATAGTTGCACAACCTTGTGAATACATTAAAAAATGTTGAATTATACATAGTAAATAGTGAATTGTTTGGTATATAAATTATCTCTCAAAGAGTTGTTATTATATTAAAATCTTATGTTAGACTAAAAAAAGACTAAACATCAGTAAGCTAAGCATCCAAATTCAGCAGAAAAAGACTAAGAGAATAAACTTTAAAACAGATGAAAAAGACAAGAGCAAAAGATAGATAAAATAGGAAGCAAAAATACATTGGGCAGTATTAACAGAGACAGAAGTTGTTCCTTTTATGGTATAATAAGAAAGGCAAACCTTTGGTGAGATTAGTCAAGAAAAAAATATAAATAAACAATAATAATGCATAAGCAGAGATTTTTAAAGATAATACTGTGACTAACTTTATGATAATAAACTTGAAAACATGGATGAAATTGATTAATTCCTTGGAAAATAACAAAACTATATATATAAGTTTAGCAAAACTTACTCAAAAAGAAAGACCCAAAGTGTCCTATAACCACTGAGGAAATAAATAAGTAGTTTAAAAGTCTCTCTCTCCCCCTCAAAAAAGCCCAGATGGAGTAGATAATTCTGATTTTATACAAACTTTTCCAGAGTGCAGAAAGAAGTATTACTATCCAATGCATTTTATAAGACTAGTACTAACCTTTATATCAAAACCAGAAAAAGTCAGTATGAAAAAGGAAAATTATAGATGTCTCACTTATAAACATATATGTGGAAATTTAGAATAAAATACCAGCACGTAGAATATTGTAGTAAAATATTAAATTTTATTTAATAGATAAATAATATAATATTTTAATAATAGTAAAATAGAAAATTGTAGTAAAATATGTCACAACCAATACTGGGAAGCAAAATTGGCTTAACATTTTAAAAAAATCTATCAAAGCTTAATTGGCACATCCTAACACTTATATAGAGGTTTTAAACTTCAAAAATATTATGTCAATTTTGAGAAATAAGGATAAAGAGGAGATACTTATTCTACCAGATAGTAGGATATACTATAAAACCAAATATATTAGTCAGGGTAACAACAAGCTCTCAACATTACAAATGAACCCCAGAATCTCAGTGAAATAAACACAGGTTTATTTCTTGCTTATATAAAATTCAATAAGGTTTGAGCAGCTCTGAAGTCTTCCATGTAGTTACTCACTGATCCATGGCTTTGTCCATCTTGTGGCTCCTTCATCTTAATACATGGCCTTTTTTTTTTACACGTTTAAACTACCTCGGCCCAGAAATCATTCACATTACTTTTGCTTATAGTAGTACCCTGTCCAGGTCTAGTCACGGGGCCCCAATCCAAATGCAAGGCAGGCTGGGAAAGTAAGGAAATGCAAAGATTATTTAGTGAGTATTAGCTACCCCTGCCAGATCTTGGTAATAAAAACAATATGGAAGAGATAAATAGATAAATGGTAAGACCTAGAGACAGATATAATACAGAAACCTATATACTATAAAATTGGCGCCACAAATCAATGGAGAAAGGATGCACAGTTTAGTATAAGGTATCAGGAAGACTGGCTCACTATTTGGAGAAAAATAAAACTGGACCCCTGCCTAGCACCAAATATAAATCTGGATACCAGGGGACGAAAGACCAAAATATGAAAGTTAATAGTATGAAGTTAATAGAACATAATGGAGAAGAACATCTTTGTGGACTACAATTGGATAATAATGGCTTAAACAAAACCTCAGAACTACATACCATAAGACAAAAAAGATTAATAGATCTGATTACATGAAAAATGAGTTTCTATTCAATAAAGGACACCAGGAAAAAGTTAATTGATAACACATAGAAAAAAACACATTTGCGATATGTTAAACTAACAAAGAATTAATATCTAGCATACATAAAGTACTCCTGCAAATCGAAAAGTACAGGAACACATCCCCCTAAATTTGCAAAATATATAAAAAGTATACTCAGAGAAGAGGAAAACCAAAATGCTTAGAAATGCATGATGTTCAAATTTATTGTTGGTCATATAATTGCTAATTAAAATACAATTACAAATATATTTACACCTGTTTGGCCGGCAATTAGAAAACTGTGACAAGCCAATGGTTAGTAAGGGTCCAGAGATACAGGAACTTCAATACAAACAGCCTATTAGATTTTAGATTGGAACGCTATTCCAAAAACAAACTGACAGTACTTAATCAAAGTAATTATATATATTCCCTGTGGTCCAAAAATTCCATTTATTTTATATATATTCCAGAACACATTTCACATAGGCACATAAGGGGACATGTGTAATGACCTTCATGACAGTGTTTGAGGAAGTATTATACAGTTGGAAGTAGTCTAGATTTTGTTTCTAGGAAAATGAGGAAGCAAATTAAAGTAGATGAATGCTGTAGTACATCTTACAACAGTTAGAAACTACAGCCTAGATGTACACAGAGTAACATGTAACATTTTTTTTTAAATACTGCTAAGCAGGGGGGAAAAAATGAGAACCACAGCACCATACCATTATCTAAATTAAAAAATCAGAGGCAGCCTCCTGAACAGCTGGGAGACAAGCCCTGAGCTGGGGTGGCATGTATCCTGAGGGGGCCTGGGCCATGCAGGGGAGAGTAACCCACTGTGTTCCTGGCGGCCATCCCCCCTCCCTGGCTGCGATGAGGGCCAGACCCACGCCCCACCTCTCCTCTCTGTTGTTTTGCATGAACGTGAGGAACTGCAGTTATTGTTTATTCATTTGGCCCAAAATGTAGTGTAGGATTTGGGGATGTGGATTTTTTAAACAATTTGTTTTCTTTTGGTTTAAGGGGGGGTGTAGACACCAATCAGGGCCACGTGCCAGGGAGGAAGGGAATGGTGTGGTGGCGTTGCCTGTTCTGCACGCACCTGTGCGGCTGGGGCTGGGCTGGGCAGCCGGCCGGCGGCTGTGGGTGGAGTTAGGGGGGTGGTCTGTACTCAGCTGGTTGATAGCTGCCGCGCACTGTACTGCACACGTCCCCAGAGCCTTCCGGGACCATATGCTTTTCAGGGCATTTCTCTCTCCAGCCAGGGCCCATCTGGCACCTGACTGGGCAAGTCTCCTCCAAGAAAGTCCCAGAGGACAGCGACCAGGGAGATCGTGGGGCCCCCTCCCAGCCTGAGCCAAGCCCTCCAAGGTCTGGTGGAAGCACAACCTAGGGTCTAGCTGGGCTCCCACCTTCTCCCTGCTTGGTCCCTGTCAAACCCCCAGCTGCGGTTGCTGCCCAGAATAAACTACGTGTGGGGTAGGCACATCCTAGCAGTCAGCCCTTGGCGCCTGCAGCCTCAAGGATGCTCCAACCACCCTCGTTCTCCCCGCAGCGACCCTGGCTCCCTGCCTCCCCTCAGTCTGCTGAGGGGCCCCATCAGCCTACAGCCCCCCACCCCCGTGGAGAACCCAAAGTCTTACTGTATATAACTCCAGGCGACGTTTCTATATTTATAGCAGTGTTGAAACCCCACGTGTTTTGCACAGGAAAGCACCCTCTCCCACCCCCGACCTTTTCCCACCCCCAACAAAAGGTTTTCAGAATCCTTAAAGTCCCTGGGGCAGGCGGAAACAGGCTCACAGATTGTGCCTTGGCTGCAGCGAGGATTCCGACGACGAGCAGCTAGCTATGGGAGTGGGGAGGGGAGGGAAATACAACATTTTTTAAAAAATCATCCAAAAACATTTATGAAACAATTATTTAGGATGTTTGTGATTTGGCGACCTTGCTATAAATGCCATCATGTTACCGATGATTTCCTGTGGTGGGGGCTTGTCATTGTTTACTCATTTATTTACCAACTTCTGTTCTCCATCCGACAGTGGGCATCATCCCTCAGCTCCCAGCTATGGCTGAGCCCAGCATCTGTGTTCTGTGATGCAATTTGGAGGTGGGGGGTGGGGGTCTGTTCCTTGCACATTTTACAGTTACCTCAGTTTCCCTATATATACATTTGAGAAAATGCTAATATAGAGAGAAAAAATGGTTCTTAAAACTTGAATGTGTAGGGTTTTTTTTCCATTCCATTGGATTCACATGGGCTTGAAGCATTTAACATAACTAGTATGTTGTATTATACATGTGTATACTGATTGAAATTTATAACAGATTTATACTTTTTTAAAAATGAAAATTGCTAGTTGTGCTTGACCAAGTAGTACAATGATTTTTTTTAATATTATTGCCAATTTTAGAGGGATATTTTACTAATAGATGTATGATGTATATCAAGTATTGCCCCCCAAAATAAAAATACACAAAAATTCATGCATACAAAATAATGTAAGTTTAAAAAGAACTCAGACAAAAATATACACATCAAATATATTAGAACAGTAGCCTCTGGGGAGAATGGAAGTGAGAATAGAGATGAGAAGAAACTAATAAATGAATGAATGAAGAAAAGAGGGAAAGGTTTTGTTTAGACCAATGCAGATGGTATGATATGAAGAAAGGAATATAGTTATAATCCTCATCATCTGAAGTCCAAAAAAAAAAGGAAGGAAAGAAGTCTATCAATGTTGTAGTAGCATAAAAAGCTAAAACTGTTGTAACAAAAGACTCAAAAATAGTATGACTTTTTAAAAAATTATTTCCCACTCACAAAAGAGTCTCAGGTTAATGTTCCAGGTCAGCAGAGGCATTCTGCTGCACATGGCCATTCAGGGTCCCATGCTTATTCCATGTTATTATACTCCACTCTCCCCTAGGTACTCAGAGTTCTGCCCATTCAAATGGTAGCACAGATCAGGCATGGAGTTTTATGAGGGAAAATCTGGAAATGATATACATCACTTCTGCAATTCATTATAATTCAATATAAAGTCAGTCTTACTGGCACACTCGTTCATAAGGGACACTGATCATTGCCATCTACTTGGGTGCCCAGTGGGAAACAGCATGGATATTGGAGAGCACGAACAGCCTCTGCCACAATGTGCGAGAGCTTTGTAAAGGGGATTATAAAATGTTATCAAAAGATATTAATCATTCAGGATGCTGGTCACAGTGCCTGCTTTTCCTGACTCTGGGTAACAGTTTTCAGATGTCTTCAGACTCACTGATACCTTTCTCAGGGCTGGCCTGATCCCCAGGCCTCTCACTCCCCCTTCAATCCTATAGCTAGTACTATCTTCCATTTCCCTAGCAACCATCCCCATCCACCAAAATGTCAGTGTGGGTGGGCAGGGGTTGGGGTTACAGAGTGGGCAGGAGGTCAGCAATAGAGTCAGGGAGTGAACATGAGATTTTTACTTACTTCCTCTTATTTTCCAGTACTATTTCAGCCTTTAAAAATAAGCATCAGCATGCAATCATGTTCACCATCAAAAAAAGGCAATGAAATTATTTTCACTGAAAAATTAACAAGGAATCGATATGACAAAAAATCTGTCATAAAAAATTTTTCCAACCTAAGAGGGAGGCATCATGTCAAGTGCCTTAGTCCAATTAAGTTTTACAATTATTATCATTTTTCTTTGGAAGAAGTGTTGATAAACATGCTAAGATATTTAATACGTTTTTAGACTGAATCCTTCTGAACAATGAGATTCAACTCTGGGCAAAGGGAAGAGCTGTGAGGCTGAGAGAGATGAGCATGTGGAATGTGACGGATGCAGAGATGGTCTGATCCTCCCTGCTCTGTCAAGAGTGAGGGAAGGTGCTGTCTCCTGACCCCTTCCCATAGTCCAGAGCCTCGCATTCTTTGCATTCGGGCACCTGACTCTGTTGCTCCCTCCAAGGATATATATGGACAGGTGACCAAGGTGGTAACCTGAGTAAATGTCTTTGGCCCAGTTTCCCATACAGATAATTCAGTCCCAGCATAGATGGGACCATTATTCCTACCAGTGGAAACCGGAACGAGATCCCTTCTAGACCTCTGCAGCTGAGGGTTTCCATGAAGCCTAGAGAAGTGATTGCTGTGGGGAAAGCTCCCCAGACCGATTTGTTCTCAGTCTTTACTCATGATGCTTGAGTAGAAGCTGCCCTGAATCATTTCTGCTGCCTCCCACCTGGCCTAAGGGGTGCAGCCTGGTGAGTATCTCATTTGCAAACTCCAGAGAACCCAGGAGGAACCTAGGCTTGCTGCAAGATTGCTGCCTACCAGTCCACCACCTCCCTCGTGGCCCCTCAGCCAGGCTTAGGCCAGTATCCAAGGAATTCTCACCCACTGACCATACTGATTAACATAGACCAAGTGTTCTCTGGTCATGTAAAAAAATACCTGGAAAGTATATGCAAGATTATGTGCTGGGAGTGAAGGGAGGGTGTATGTGGATTTTTCAGGAGAGAGAAGATATAATAACATATTCTTGTTGGTAAGTATGACCCTCAAATATATTAAGAATCAGACTAAATAGAAGATCTGTTTCTATTTTTTTCTAAATAGCATGATTTTTATTTTCTTTTAATAATGAAATAGTACAGTCATTGTAAAAATACTCAAGCAATGCAGAAATGTATTCATTGATTCATTTAGTAAGTCTTTATTGAGTGCCTGTGCAAGTTACTAAGAATACAATGGTGAGAGAAACAGACTAGGCCTTTGCACTCATGAAACTCACAGACTAGTGGAGGATATACATTAACCAAGAAATCACACAAGTGTATGTATAATTAAAATTTCATATAAGTACAGAGAAGGACTAGAACACAGACATACAAGAGTATATACCAGAAGACCAAGACACACTCTGAAGCAGTAGATAGGGGACAGGAAGAATTCCCTAAGGAAGTGAAATTTGAGCTGAAATAAGGAAAAACATAGTTAACTAGGCAAAAAAGGCATTATAAATATCTTGTAATTCACTGCTACAGAATGCCATAGCTAAGGCAATGTGTCATATTCTTCCAGCTATTTTACTATCCGCACACAAATCTGTATGTACATATATGTGTATATATTTTTATGTAATTGGAATAAATCTCAGTCCACAAATTCAAGTGTTTAAGACATCCAAGTTTTATTTTCTATAGCAATACTCATCATTTCCACTTTGTAGGATCACTGCATGTGGGTGACCGAAATGGTATGAGTTCAGATCTACTATTTTTCTCCATGGTTGTGTCTAAGTTCAAGGATGCTTATAGAGTGCCTTAGAGTGTTGGAAGGAAGGAGTCCATATGGTTCTGGTGTCATCTACAAAATTCACCATTCTCATTCCTTCCCTGTGGCCCCTTCAGACATGGTGGCTCTCTATTTGCTTCTCTGTCATCCTTGATGGATCAAGACTTTCTCTGCTGCTTCCTGCCATGGTTATGTGGCGACATGGAAAGCTTGGTAAGACCCTATACTATCCTGGCTAGAAGTAATATAAAGCAGCCACCTCCAAATGTCTCTTAAGAGACATTGGACTATAAGTCACCTACACAATCCAATCCAACAAACCTATCTGAGTCCTGTCAGTGGCAGACTGAACTGACTTGGAAAGCCTTCCTCTTCCCACTTGAAACTCTCACAGAAATGATAGAATATGCACCCCCTCTAAAATTGGTAATATAGTCAAGTTCATCATGAAATAGAAATCCCCAAGCATCAAAGGAACTAACAACAGTGAGCAGGAAATAAAGACAAACAGATGGATATTGGTTTTAAGGGCTGGGGGTCAGGGTTTTAATCCTACCTAGTGACAGAAGGCAATGCTTCTGGGCAGTGGAAGATGGGAAGCTGGTAGTGAGCTCCTGTCTAAACCCAGACCCCAAAGAAACACAACCAGGACAAGAAATTATGACTAGAAAATCTTTCCTCACAGCAAAAATACTGTTTTGCTTATCTTATTTGAAGATGTGGGCAAAGATCCCCCTGGAAGCAATCAGAACCCAGGCCAACACCCATAGGTGCAGGGTTGAATTCACACTTCCTACATTTTTGATAACCCAAAGGATATAAATTAACATAAAAATAATCTGGAATTGGGTGAAATGTATATGGCCCTAGCAGAAGTAAATAGAATATATTATTTGTTTATGTTTATATTATCTCTCAAAGAAATAGAACTATTGAAGGAGTCAGGTATAATCCTTAGCAAAATAAATAAATGATAGCACTTAAAGGACTATAATTAAAGCTAGAAAAATAATTTTGGGGATTGGAAAACAAAATTTTCAAATTTAAATACTCAGATTAAATGAAGAAGGAAATACTTTAAAAATTAGAGAATTTGGGACACCTGGGTGGCTCAGTTGGTTAAGCAGCTGCCTTTGGCTCAGGTCATGATCCCGGCATCCTGGGATCGAGTTCCACATTGGGCTCCTTGCTCTGCAGGGAGCCTGCTTCTCCCTCTGCCTCTGCCTGCCACTCTGTCTGCCTGTGCTCGCTCGCTCTCTCTCCCTCTCTCTCTGACAAATAAATAAATTTTTAAAAAAATTAGAGAATTTATAGGCATACCCTCTTATCTTAACAAAATTAGAAATAAATAATAAAAGATCACCATAAAATGTAACTGCCTGATAATATAGTATTGTTCTCTAAAATAACCACGAGGTCAAAGAGAAAATTAAAACTAAAGTTGTAAGTTATCTGGAAAGCAAAGAAAATGAGAATACTTCATATCAAAGCCTATGGGGCATGACAAAAGCTGTTCTCAGAGGAAAATAAGGTCTTAATCACATTATTATTCAAGAAGACCACAAATAAAGGACATAAGTACTCTTCTTGAAGAATTAAATAAAGATAAATATAACAGAACATGTCCAAAAATAGAATAAATTAGGACAGTTAAAGATAAAAATAATGACCAAGATAAACAATTATAAAAGTGATTAATTAAGAGTTGGTTCTTTGAAAAGACAAATGACATACTCTTCACGAGTACAACTAAGTGAAAACAGAGGGAAAGTAAAAGTATACAAATTATGAATAATAGGAGGTTTAACTACATAAATAGATGTGATCAAAAGAATTATTTTACATTCAAATCTATGACATCAAATTAAAAACTCTAGACGTAATGGATGATTTCCTAATAGAAGTTACCAACATTAACTCAAGAAATAGAGGATTTGAGTAGACAAACTACTAGAGATAGGATTGGAAATGTGATTATAGTCCTACCACTAAAAGAGGAACCAGGATCAAATGATTTCACAGTTCAGTTCTATCTAACCCTTAAAGGAGAGATAATATCCATGTTATTCAAGCTCTACCAGAAAAGAATAAAAAAACTGAAAGTTATCTAATGAATTTTATAGTTAGCAACCCTAAAAGCTAAACCTGTTAAAGATAGTACATAAAAGAGAATTATAAACAAATACTAACAATAAATGTAAAATCAAAATACTAACAAATTATACAACACATAAACAAATAGGACCCAGAAGTTGGGCAAGAAAAAGCTGGATAGCAGCTTAATATTGTCTCAGTGTCAATGTCCCACTGATATTTATTTCATTTTTTATTATTTCTCATTTTGTACTCATATATGTTTCACAGGTTTAAATCTCTATCTTTTCCAGTTTTTTATGAGAATATTACTTTATCTTGTTAGTGTCCTCCAAAATGTCTTAATTCATAGTGCTCAAGCACTCTAGATCTAACAGTTCATTCCATTTTTCAAAAAGATCAGTGTCTTATCTTTGGTTCCAAGGAACATTTAACAATATATAATAACTCTCCTCTTTGGAAGATTGCATTAACTAGCCGATTTTCAAATTCTCAAATACACTGATTAGTTCATTCACTGTCACGTGTCCCAGGACAATGTTAAGGTTGCTTTGAGTGAAGTGTTGTCATAGTCACGAAGTCATCTGCTAGACTGTTTTTAAAAATTGTAGCATTCTCATAGCCCAAAGTGTATTGTGTTTATCCCTCTGGTGTTTTAAAGGTCTTCATAATAGACTCATAGCACAACGAATTACTAATATTGCAACCCACTACTATTAATTTCATCTTTGATAAAAATGGTTCTGTGATAGAAGACTTCACCAACAGTCCTCAGTATACCATACCTCAAAGATAGTAAAAAGAGCAATAATGTTTCCGTTTACAGAGAAGAATAACATTTTGTAAATAACCTATGACTAATAATGTAGGAAAAGTTATGCCAAAAAGTGGAGGAGAGCGGGGCGCCTGGGTGGCTCAGTGGGTTAAAGCCTCTGCTTTCGGCTCAGGTCATGATCCCAGGGTCCTGGGATCGAGCCCCACATCGGGCTCTCTGCTCTGCGGAGAGCCTGCTTCCTCCTCTCTCTCTGCCTGCCTCTCTGCCTACTTGTGATCTCTGTCTGTAAAATAAATAAATAAAATCTTTTTTAAAAAAGTGGAGGAAAGTATAGCATATTCAAAGCCTGGGCCTGGGAAAAAGAAGTAAAATTACTTCATTAGGATTAAGCACACACACACACACACACACACACACACACACACACACACATTTTTAAAAGCTTGAAGAAAATATAAAAAATTATTTTAAAACCCCAGGATGGCAAAAGTCTGCCTCAGCATAAGCCCAAACCTAGATGCCCTAAAGGGAAAGGCAAAGTGATATGACAACCTAAAAATGAAGATCATCTACAGAAAAGGACAACGTGAACAAACTTAAATGAGGTAAGAGATGCATGGAAAGATACACGTGATATATTTTAAGTGAAATAAAAGTTGCAAAACAGAGCAATGGACTGTGAGTTCAATTTCTTTTTTTTTAATTTATTTATTTATTTAACAGAGATCACAAGTAGGCAGAGAGGCAGGCAGAGAGAGAGAGGAGGAAGCAGGCTCCCCACTGAGCAGAGAGCCTGATGCGGGGCTCGATCCCAGGACCCTGGGATCATGACCTGAGCTGAAGGCAGAGGCGTTAACCCACTGAGCCACCCAAGCACCCCCGTATTCACATTTTTATCAGAAATTGATGGCTCAGTGGGTTAAAGCCTCTGCCTTCAGCTCAGGTCGTGATCCCAGGGTCCTGGGATCAAGCCCTGCATCGGGCTCTCTGCTCAGCGGGGAGCCTGCTTCCCTTCCTCTCTCTGCCTGCCTCTCTGCCTACTTGTGATCTCTGTCTGTCAAATAAATAACTAAAAATCTTTTTAAAAATAAAAAATAAATTTAAAAATGTGAATACGTATATCACTTATGTTTGTATGTGCACAGAACACATTAGACTGGTAATAGTAGGTAATTGCAAAGATGGGTAAGAAGGGGGCAGTTTTACATTTTATTTTATATGTTTACCTGTTTTAGTTTTTAGTAAGCATGAGTCATTTCTGTGGTTTAAGCAAACACGGTAAAGAAGATTAAAATTGAGTTCATTGTGAAAAATAGCTCCTCAAAATGCTGGTAACTCTTAAATCTCTCAAAGTGGTAGTCAAATGCCCAGCTGGAGGCATAATGTTGTCTACCTGTCAACAAGTCAATGCAGAGCCTATGCTATGGCCTTCTTCCCCAGACACGAGTTTTCCCCTCTCTCCATTGAACTAATAAATCTGGGACATCTATCAGCAATATGAAAACAGTTGAAAAACAGTTCCAGGGTGTTACTGGTATCGTAATACTTCCCTGATTTTAACCATATCCACCTAAACAAACATAATCACGTATGTGTGATATACATTTATAGACCTGCACAAGTCATGATATTCACAACATAAAGATTTAACCTTTATATTGGAAGAAAATCAACCAGAATTTATTGAATTTTCATTGGTGACATGGTGCGATTTAACACTTCAATTTTCAGCTATAGATTACAAGGGCCAGCCTAACAAAAGGTGAAGACAGATGATGTTAAATAGTAACTGATTATAAGGAATCATTGTCCAAGTCAGTTCAAATGGATTTCCGATTTATAAAATATTTTAAATACTGTTACTTTTATTTGTTCTTGCCTAAATTCCATTTTTCTAATATCAAAAAGAAAATCAATTTAACTCATTTTAAATGATAAAAGAAAGTAAAAACTAAAAGTTTTCCTTTATGAATCCATGTCATTATGTCTGGATTATCATTAGAGCTTATCAAAAGAAAGTCACAAAAATTGGTGTGAACACAGTTAAATCACATTTCAGTGAACAGAAGACTGAAATGGAAATAGAAAAAAGTACTTGAAGAGATGACAATTCATTTTGCTTGGTTTAAGAAAAATTTAATAACAAATTATCATTACTCATCAAACAAAAATAATCCAGAAAAGGGAGAGACTAATCAACATGTAGGGAAGAATGCACTGCAAATACTAGTTTCCTTCTGCTGTTAAGGTATACATCTCTCAAATTCCGTATGAAAGCTAATTGATAATACATCTTTATAGTCATAAAATTGCCATGCACTGATACTCTGCCCCTGTCAAGGGGGTATCCAAACAGACAAAATTTATATTTGTTTCCAGGGAGAAATATGCTCTAACTATTGAATACAAGTATTTGATTTCAGCAACTAGTCAATCCCCCCAGGAGACATGGATGCACCAGGTTCTCCTGCTTTGACAGCACCAACATCTAGCTAAGTCAGCTTTCCCTGATTCCCTGAGCACTAAATAAATAATCTTCTGATAACAATTTGGTTTCTGAGATAGAGTGATGTTAGGGAGAGAACATTCTGAGCAGCAAACACTAAGAATTTGATCTACTTGGCAACGATTTTTCTCACAGTAACAGAAATGATCACTTTTTTTTTATTTTCAAAAAGAAATTCTGCCCCACCTGATAATATGTTCCTTACTCTGCAAACTTAGAAATGCTCAACAAACGGGGAACTCTGTGCCCAGACAAAGATCTTGCACTATTACATTTACCCTTTCAGAGGTCAACAGGGCCAGAGAGTTACACTAAAGCCCAATCTCAATGGTGGACTGAATTATATGTGCATGAACCTGTAAGGATAAAGATACCCCTCCAATAGGGCTTCCTGCATTCCCCACCTCCCTTATCCCTCCCCCCAGGCCTATCCCCAAACATGCATTGCCCAAACCCTTAACACAAGGCCTGAGGGGGACCCAATGGACAGGGTCAAGTGTGGAAGTACAACATTCTGAAAAACAAGTATCTGTTATCCTGCTTAGTACCACACCTCAGGGCAAGGCAGACCAGGGGCCACTGTCTTGGTTTTCTGCACCCCAAGATGGCAGCAAGATAGTTCTTGTTTAATGGCACAGAAGAGCCGCAGTTCAAATAGAGAAACCAGAAGAAACCTTCAGCCTGGGATATGATGTAAAATGAATGGACAAAGTTAACACTGAAAATAGTCATAATCATTCTGAGAAAAACCATTTTCAAGGGAACTTAGAAGAGAAATTAACCAAAAGAGGTATAAACACAAAATTTGCCTGGACCACATCAATTTGTTAAACCCACACTTGGGATGCTTATTGAGACAAAGCAAGTAAGATACGAATTTTTAAAAAAGAAAGCCAGTTTTCTGAGCCTTGAAATATTATGCTTTGGGTGACAATTTATAAAAGAACTACAGTCCTTGAAATACTATGCTTTGGGTGACAATTTATAAAAGAACTACACTCCATTTTTGTAAAATTACCTTTGAACACATTTGACTGGGGTAGACCAACTTAAATTCCTAAAACCTTTAGATGAGAACAAAACCAAAATAGCCTCCCAGTTTCTAATTTCCTCGGTTTCCTGGGAACTGCCATCATCTCTAAAAAGAGAACACTGCCTCCTCCCTGCCCCCATGATCTGGCACAATCATGGTCACAATCCTAGAGCTGTGCCCTTCCCAAAATGATTGAGAGTGGCAACCTGCAATGTGAAAACGTCAGGACATCAGCGTGTGGCTTGACCAACCATGTGGCCTGCCTGGACCAGGCTGTCACACATCTGTCTCACACAGCACTTCCCAAAGTCCAGGCGATTTGGTTCCAAGAAATACCCGGCGTGGGACACCCCAAGTCCATGCAGTGCCCCTAGGGCTGCGCCACACTAGGACTAGTTCCTTCTAGGTCTCTGTTCCACAAGACTTCCAGAAAATGTTTGGCATCTAGTCACACTCTGGATCACCACATTACCACAGCAATGATGGCCATTATTCTGTATTAAATGCCCACTGGTGGGTGACCTGGTGTCCTGCGGATTAAATGATCACAGAAGCACAAGGAGACTATAGCCAGTGATCCCCCCAGAAGGAGAAAATAAAGATTGAAGTGGGAGACAGGGAGAGGGGGAAAGAATGGGAAGGAAGGAGATGAGGAGAAATCTGCCAAGAGCAGGTGGATGCTGATCAGGCCTCTGCCCTTGCTAAATGGTGGCTTTTTAGGACTTAACCTCATTTTTACCCACATTCAAAATGAGGTTAAGTAATAAAATTCACTCAGCACCCCAAATTCGACATGGCTTGATGTGAATATTTTCTAAGGGTTTTTTAAAAATTATTTATTCATTTGAGAGCGAGTGAGCTCCAGCAAGAGTAGGAGCAAAGGGGGAGGGGCAGAGTGAGAGCAGACTCCACTGAGCAGGGAGCCTGATGAAGCAGGGCTAGATCCTAGGACCCTGGGATCAAGACCTGGGCGGATGTTTATCTGAAAGAGCCACCCAGGCGACCCATGAATTTTTTTTCAGATGTTCCAGCTACACATCTGGGTTAGAAAACAAGTCTCGTTGTCTCTACTGTCTCAAGTATCTCCAATGAATATTTCTTAGGAGAAAATTCAAAAAAAATTAATCAGGCTCCAAAAATTTACAGTATCATCCAATTTTATGTACAGAATATATAGAAATATGGATAATAAAAGTGTCTGAAAGTGTATACACTGTTTCAATTCTGTACTTCTCTCTCCAGAGGCCACAGTTCCTTACACTCGTACATTTTGTACCTTCTCTCTGGGAATCACATCCACTTCCATGCCCTCAATTACCATTCATCCTCCCCGTGGCTCCCTAATCTTTTTTTTTCCCCCTCTAAGTGCTCCCTGAATACATTCAAATGACAATAGGCTGTCTCCATCTTGATATCACAAGGATTCCTCAAACTCGATTTATTTTAAGTGGATTAGTCTTCCCCTCTCAAATCTTTTTCTCCTATCTAGTCACCTAGTCGCAGAGCAAGAAAAATCTTAGCTGCCTTTTCCCCAAGCACATCTGTAAAACTAGTGTCAAATGAGTCTCCACGTGGACGTGATTCAATAAAGTCACCATATGCAACAACTTGAAGCCAACCAGTTACTGACCCTTTCATCTAATATAGACAACATTAAGGTAAGTATGTGGAAGCCTGGGGCTGGAAGCAGATGGTCACTAAACAGAGGATTTTACCCTTTCCTGTATGTACTGGAGGCTGGTGAGATCACGTCTGAGGAAACACTGAGTCCTGGGAAATAAGAAAACCTTATTCCTCTGAGAAATTATTTTAACAGTTGTTTTGCAGGAATGACAGAACTCTACTACATACTAGTCACTTAATAAATGCTAACCTTTATTGTTATTATTTATTAAATGACACTGACACATGGCAGAATTCCCCCAGCAAAACAAAGGTCAACCAAAAAAAACCTATCAACCCTGCATTCTAGGGAAATAAAGGTGCTCATTTTTCTTAACTGCTCTGTGCCAGAACATTCGAAGTATTTTGCATGTATTATTCAATTTAACCTTCATGACAAACCCTGTCTTCATCACTCATCCAGCATTGCAGAGAGGAAACTTCAACCCATCTCATTTTTAATCTAAATTGTTTTCTACTCAGCACATGTACTACCCACCTGCTTCATTTCCAACACTTCCTTTTTCAAAAATTTCCCAAAAAACAATGTTCATTTTATACAAATAAGAACACATAGATGAATAAAAAGCAAAAAGGTAAATATCACTAATTATCCTTCCACTCAAATATACCAGCTACTGTTTGGATAACTATAATTCCATAGTTGTGTCTACCTTAAAATATGTTTTACTATCTTCAAAAAGAAATGAATCATTCGATGAACACTGCTATCTAACCTACCTTTCTCATTTAACAATGCAGAATGAATATCTTTTCCTGGCAATATGGATTTGACTCAACATAGTTATCTTATATACCATGTGAATGTTCCTTAATTTATTGAAGCAATCCAGTGTGTCAGACACTTAGGTTGCTTCCGATTCTTACTGTTTTAGACAGTGCTGGGATGAATAGCCTTGTACATACAGTCTTTAGCCAATTATTCAATTATTTCCTCAGGACAAAGGGTTTACATACTTTAAGGCTTATATATGTATTACCAAATGGCCCACCACAAACCCTTACAAACTCAGTGTAAACTCATTCCTACCACCAGAGTTTGGTAGGATCCATTTCTCCACACCCTTGTAGACACTGCACAGCTGGTGAGAGAGAGACTGCTATGTGAATTTCAATTATCCTTTCTAGTCAAAAATATTTAATGGCTCTTGGTGTTCTGTGGGACAATATTCCAACAGCTCTGCACAAACTGACTTCACTCAGCTTTCCAAACTTCCATCCTCCACACTCTCCACTCTAGGTAGACTGTCATAGGAAAAGGGTTCCTACCTCCATGACTTTCTCAGCCTAGTGTCCCAGCACTCCCACTCTTGGAAAGCCTAACAACTTACCCTATTCTGGACTTATTTTAGACTGTCGCTTCCTCCAGGAATCTATAGCTGACTGTTACATCCCCCAGAAGCCTTTGCTTCCTCTAGGCTCTGAGAACCCACATTTGATAATGAGTATATGCTCCAGATATTATTATCTTTTTGTTTGTGTATTTCTTATCTCTCCAACTAGATTATAAAACCAAAGGACAAGGGTGGTCTCTTTCTTTTTTCTTTCTTTTTTTTCAACATTAACACACAACTTTATTGATGATACAGAAAGTTAATGCAAATGACAGGAGGGAGCTTACTTATGACCAACTGGTTCACTGTCACGCAAAAGAAGTAGTAGAAATATTTCAATCTACGTAGCGGGATAAAAAGCAACAAACATGTTTTCAGGACAGGTGGTGATATTCATTCACCCAGCTTAGACCTGAAAACCAACTCAGCTAAACATCAGCATTGATGATACAATGATATTCATCACTCAAAATTGGCAGCTGACAGGGTTCCTTTACCATATAAACAAGGTGGAGAAAAAGGAATAGTTTACAATGTGTGTCACTTCTAAACTACAAAATCAAGAAGTTATTCCTGGGTCTTTGGGAACATATGCTCAGCTAGTTTGGCCACGAATTTTCCAACCTTTACTTTCACCAAAAAATCATGGTGACTTTCTATCCCCAGAATCTTGTCAGCACACACTTGAAATTCTTTTAAAAAGAAAAACAATGAATCTTCGCTGAATGGATTCTGAGTAGGTTCATTTTCTTCCCATTTAAAATTGTCATTTATGTTCTCAAATATGACCAGAAGTTTAAGAATAACCTCTTTGTTCTCCTTCTTGTTAAAGAGGGAACCAAGCGAAGATGGCACTTGGGCCCTGAGCAGTTCTCTAGCCATGGCTGGATTTTCAGCCAAATTCAAAAGGAGTTTCAAAACCTGAAATTTGGTTTCTTCGTTTCCCGCTGAAAATAAACGAAAAAAGTCTGAAATGGAATTAGCAAGCATGTGCTGATACTCATTAGTAACAGTCATATTTGTAAGCAATCTTAGTCCAGCCAGCTGCACCGATGAGTTCAAGCGAGAAGTGATTGTGTCATCACACACTTGATTCATGTATATCTTAAGCCTGCGCTGATTTTCAGCATTCACACTCAAGTTATTCAGGACAATTAGAGCCTTTTCCTTAACTATGGGATCCCGAGTATTGAGAATCTTTGCTACAATTGGGAGACCACCCAGATCACGAATAATATCTCTGTTAAATGCATAAGCAGCATTGTTACCCAGAGCAATTAAAGCTGCTTCAAGAATATAAGGTTTTTCAGACATCTCCACCAAGCAAAGAACTTTCTGCAGCTCCTGAGGGGACAAAATAGTATCGTCTGAATTGGGGGAAGCCCGTTTCTGAACAGCCCTGCGAGCCCGGGTAGCTCTGGCCCTTGCTCTGGCCCGTGCTCTGGTTCCGGCCTCAGTCCCAATCCGAGCCCAAGGTGGGTACCACACTATACCCTTGTTCTCACTGCTGTCATCATCGTCATCAGACCAGTCATTGTACCGGGCCCCAGGGCAGTCCCCAACATCATCCACATCCCCAGACCCACCCTCAGCCATTTTCTCCTTGTTCTGTTTTCTTCCCCGGGTCAGTCTATAAATGCAATAGCAGGCTCCAGCGCCAATCACCAGTCCCGCAGTCACCCAGCCTACTTTCCTGGCGTAGCCCATGCAATCGTCCCTGACAACAGCAGGGACCAAGGAACAGAGTATTCAGTCAGGCTGGGAGAGGAGGGCTATGGGCCTGCGAGCAGGCGTGTGGAAGATGATCGTCTTCAGCCACGTCAAGGCCACAGTAGCTGATACTGGAGGTGGACCTGGGAGTGGAGGAAGGAAATAGGGTTTAAGTTTCTCTTTTGTGTTGCCCCATGCAGAGAGTTGCACAGAAGGACAGGAGAGTCATAAATGAGTAGTTGGTAGGAAACGGAGATTGTTAACAAACCCTCTATATCCTCCTCCTTTCAGCCTCCCTCTACCCTCCCCAGCCCACCCTCTCCCAAGCTTAGAGAAAGGCAATGGAGCCCTTCGTCTCTGCTGGGCCCTCAGCCACCCCAACCTCGGGTGTCCCCAGGGAGTGGCACTGTTGCACTAACCTCCTCCAGACAGGCAGCCTGTCCCTTCTTCCCTCCCCTAGAGGGGTGCCACGCCCAACAACCCTCGCAATCTGCAGAGAAACCAGAGCCAGTGAGAACTGAGGGCTTGATGGATTGATTGGTCACATTCGTAGCCTTCCTGATTCACCATTCAGGCTGTCAGACTTTTTTTTTAACCTCTATTCCATCCAAAACATGCAGAAGCCTGCCCCTTCCCTAACCTGAAAGGGGAGGGATATTAGGGAAATAAGGTAGGATTGGGTGAGCTTGTCCAAAAGTGGCTGATTTCCAGCCCCTCCCCCATTCCAAGCAGCCCCCACGCCTACACCGACCTCTACTGATCCGAGGAAACTTCCTCCCTCTCTTCAAGTGGTGCCAGCTGCTACAGCAGACCTGCAGGATGACAGATCGAAAACATGGGGACTAAGTGCTGTTGAGAGAGGAAAATTATGAACAAACTCCGTGATAGGTTTTCCTTCTGTCATTCTCCCCAGCCCCCACTCCCACACCCCCCTCCCGCAACACACACACACACACACCCCGAACGCCATTTCACCACAGTCCCAAACGTGCAAGAAACACACTCAGCTTCAGCCCTAACCTAGATTATTGCCATCTCTGGCTTCTCCCTACACCCGCCTCCCCCCCACACCCCGGCACCGCCCGCCCCTCTTAGGGTCTCCAGATAGTCTTACCCTCAAATCGACCTTCACCGACTGGGGTTAATTTCCTTCCTCTTCTCTTGCCTGGCGTAGTGCCGCAACCTACGGAAAGACTGGCAACCCAGAAGAGTCTCGGACCCCCTAGACACAGAGCCATAGTCAGGAAGACACAGCCACAGTCAAAAAGACGGGAAACGGCCGCTACTGAGCGCTTGGTGGACGACCAGTCCCCAGAACATGAAACTCCTTCCTAATTCAGAGGCCTGGTTGTCAAAGGTTTCCCACCCCTACTAACCCCTCTCAGGGCTCTGCCGACAGATATCCCGTTGTACCTTCCCCCTCCCCAAATGTCCAGCCTTTTCCCGCTGGCGCTGTCCTGAAGGACTGGGGGCCAACACCCAGGCCACAGCTCCTTTTCCGGATGACGGCCTCGGCTCCCAGCAGATTCCCAACTCCCGTTCTCTGGGCTCCTCCCCAGACAGCCCCCCGCTCACCATTTCGCAGCACCGAAATGGGCTGCGGGCGGGACAGATGTCTTGGAAAGCTGGCGGAGAGTGGAAGAGACGGCGGAGACGCCTGGGGACCCGCGACGGTCTCCGCCCTACGGCCTTGGCCCCCCGACCTTATGGAATCTCCCAAGCACTGACCTGCAAGAATCCGGGACAATTTCCTTCTTCTCCTCCTCCTTCCCTCCGCCGCAGGCCCGCTGGCCCTCAGGGCAATGGGGAGCTGGTACTCAGACGGGAACAAGGACCAGAACAAGAAGGACTTCTGCACACGTCAGCTCTTGGTCACGTGAGATCTACGTCATCCATCAACTCGGGTCCCTAATTTCCCCTCCCACCAGCAGTGCGGCAGAAGAGGGCCCGCCCCCCTCCATTCCCTCCCCCACACCAGGCCTTGTTACTCTTTCTTCTTTGCTAATCCCATCTGCCCGTAGTAGTTGTGTTTGCCTTCCTCGGATTACCAGCAAGGGACAGCATCTTCCCCTGGGGTTACTGGCCACTTGTACTTTTTGAAAAATTGCCTCTTCCTTCCCTAAGCTCCTGGGACAACCTCTCCTTCAACCTCCCCTCCTCCCAGCTATTAATGTCTACCATTTCCTCTGAAATCTAGTCCCAGATCTGAAATGAAAAACCATTAGAAAAGGAGACCTGGAGTGAAAGTGTGTGTGTGGTTTTTTTTTAACTTTCTTAATACTTTTTTTTGTTCTTTTTGTCCTGCCCTCTCCTGCCCCCAGCCTGCATTCTTTTGTGAGAAGAAAAATTACTATAAAGCTACTCTCATTTGAGGGGGAAAAAGAATGGGAGTTGGAAGAGTGATGTTGGGTGATGGCCTCCAAAAGCCCCACATTTTCTCACTCGTGGGGAGTGTTACACACCTCACTCCAAACAATCTTAATGTCTTGAGGCCTAGCACATAACACAACCCTGAATGACCTCACTAGAGTGTCTAAGATTGCATAAATCTTCTGACTAGGCCAGTGTTCTAAACAGGAGCGTGACAGACTTTCACTTGCATGGCTTAGCAAGGAAGAGGCGTGGAGCCCTCAGAAGGCAGTAATACAGAGAAGGTTGAGCAGGAGTCACAGCTACCTGGTGGGTATCTGTCCAAAAAGGCGTGCACACTGACAAAGTAAGTAGCGTAAAAGAACATGACAAAATATACTTGGATACAGATAGAGAATATCACCTCTAAATAAAGTATTAGGGGAACATTGAGACCAAGATAAAATTGGCTGAACTCTGCCTCTGGCCTCTAGTAATTAGTGTGGAACCATTTCACTGACTGCTTTGGTGAGCTCAGTGATTCACCAGTCAGCAATGATTGAACCTTTTTTTATATTGGGAAAAGTAATAAAAGTAATGTCAGAACATTGGGATCTACAGTGAGATTGTCCTTAATACTTCAGATATAAGGTAATTATCTGAGTATAACTTTTACAATCCACAGATAACACGGGAGTAAATCAAGAGACTGGAGAGTTTGGGAATAGGCAGAACTCCAGAGAAGTTCTGTGTAACTTCTAGGAGGCAGTACAAGGATCTAACCGAAATTTAGCAAACAGAAAACCAAATCAGCTATGGGATTCTGGGTTCAGAGAAAGATCATGTGCAGCATGAGGCTTATTCAAGCATGGGAGTGTATGAAAAGAAGAGTCAGAGGAAAGTGTTGGTAGCTCCCACCCAAGTGCCGTCTGGGGAGAGGGAATCCTGGCTAAGATGAATGGAACATTCAGCTTTCCTTGGCAGAGCCATCCCCATAATGTGTAAGAGTCCTTCCAGCTCCCGTAACAGAAAGCCACTTCTTGAGGTGAACCAGTGCCCTTGCTCTGATTGCAGCCTCACCATGCAACTTCTTGCTTGCTTGCTTCTTAAGTAGTAGCTTGCTTACAGAAAGAATGGACTGTTAAAATGGACAGAAACATCCAGTACCCTCTGACAGTTGTATTTTTCAGGGTAAATTATTCAGTTGTCACTCTTACTGGTACTTAGCTTCCCTTTTGGCCCACTTAAAGAGAGGGAATGCAGAGATGCGTGGGTTCCGGTGTTCAGATCTAGATTTACATGTAAGTTTCTGTGAATGGGAGTCTTTCCTTGACAGAGACCTCGCTTTCAGATCATGCAACAACCAGGGCAAGACACTAAACTATAAATACAACCCTATGGAATCCTGTCAGGAAAGCCAGGTCAGTTTGACTTAGAATACAATCCTGTGCATCACCATTTCTGAACTGTACCTCTCTGATGTTTAGTGAATGTGAAAAATCACAACCAAGACATTTTGTGGCACATAGGCCCCCAGCATCTCGTTTCATAGCTGGACAACGGGTTAACATCCAAAGTCCTTAAAAGGCTCCAGCAAATCAGCCCTCTGAAACAGTTTACATTTCTCTCTGGGAAAAGAAAGGAAGTGCATTTTATGTTTTACATCCCCCCCTTTTTCCCTTACATATCCCTCCCCCGCCCAGCAAAAGGGTGGGTATTATGCCCAAAGGAGACCAACTCCATACTCTCTTACTAAAATTTAAATCTTGAGTACAGATTTTTTAAAAACAGCGGAAGGATGACATCCTGAAGAGAATTTCTGTGAATTCCTCCTGCCAATCCCCCTCAGAGCTGACCCTGGTCTGCAACACTCCCTCATCGTTTCAGTTAAATCAGGTTTGGCTTCTGTTGCTTGCAACCAAACAAAATTAACTAATACACAACACAAAAACAAATAACATGATACAAAGAGTAATATCACTTTTTAAAATAAAAATCTTCTCTATATATTTTTTCTCACTCTCTAAATCCCATTAGTGTTAGCATCTGCCGATCCTTTTTTATTTGGGGGCACTCTCTCAAATATCTATCACCTGGGACCACATACCAATTTGAGCCAAAAGGTTCCTTTTAGCAGTGGCTTCATATAGCCTTCTGCAGGCTTAGGAGCTTTTAACAGGCTTGTCTGAGGAACCGCTTAAGGATTTTCCTTTTTTGCTTTTGAAATGGTTTGTCAGGCAAATAGCATGCCCTTAAGTAGTTGTTGATGGGTGTATAATGGAGAGCAAAGTAGATTTTAAATGGCAGTTTTTAGGTTCCCTGGTAGAAATTGTAGATCTAAATGACAAAGAAGCGAGAGAAATTGACAGGCTTATCATTCCCATGGAGTATAGGACGTTTTAGAGAGGGGGTGGATTCAAACGGGAAAGGTCTGGCAGGGAAAAATCTGACAGACTGAGAAAATGATGGCCGGGAGTTACGCCTTGGATTGGAATAACCGGAAAACATACCAAAGTGGGGGAGGGAGATATTATTTACTTGTAAGGAGAGGGAAGAGTGGCACTTTTGCCCTTAAAGCTTTGTTAAGCTTTATATACTCCTTAGTTCTTTCTAATGTATACATTCAAAACAAACAAAAGCCACTTATATAATTACCTAGAAACTAAAAATTGAATGATGGACAGTTAGATTTGTCGGTAAAGCTTCATACATAGAATTCGCTTGTCTAGGAGAAGAAAGTAAAGGGAGACAAAAAGAACAGTGAGGGAGATGATGCAGAACAACAGCGGTAAACTGTTTTGTTTTTTTTTTTTTAGAGAAAAGGGGTGTGATACTGGTGAAGGAGTTTGGACTATAAAAGTTTTGAGGAAGACCAGAAAGTTGTGATGTGTTCTTGACTTCTGAATATTCACCAGCAAGGCACTCTGGGCTCCCTGGCTTACCTCTTGAAAGGGCCTCCGGCACGCAGGGGCCCCTCACAGGGAGAGCTTCCTGCTGGGGTGTCAGATTTCAGCATTCAAAGAAAGAGGCTGCCTAAAGGGTCTATATTTAGAGTATGACTCCCTAGCAGGGACAGCTGAATGTCTGGGGACTAACTTCTGCATACTTTGTCCCTGAGTTCTGGGGTTATTCTGAGGGGCTTGTATGGGTGGTGCAGTGAAC